>CM065734.1:66489539-66524539 GCA_033310375.1 Conus canariensis
TCTGACAAAGTCACTGTGATGGTTGACAATACTAAACTAACAGTGCTTGATTTTATTTTTATTAAGTATGTTGATTTTATTGCGTTTTACTCTGTTGATGAAGTGCTGCCAGAAGGGTTAATAAAAAAATATGTACAAGATTAATCTTAATTAAAAAATTAATCTTAATTAAAAAATGGAGGTTCAACAGTTTAGATTAGAGCAAATAACTGAACTTCAAAAGGAAATAGAAAGCGACTTGGATAAGTATAGGGTTACTAGAAAGAAATATGCTAAAGTTTTAAATACTCTTTCTTATGTAATTACTGGCTCATCAGCTGTAGCTAGCGTAAGTGCTGGGTCTAGTGTTGCTCTTTTAGCTACTGGGGCCGGGCGCCAGCCTCTTTAGCATTAGGGAGCCTTGGACTAGGTTTAGGTGCTATGTCTATGATTGTGAGTGCCGTTTTAAAAAAAAATAACGCCTAAATTACAAAAGCACACTGCCATTGTTGCCTTAGCATCAGCAAAACTTTGTTCATTAAGATTAAGAATAAGCAAATCATTGCAGGATGAAAACATTACAGACGAAGAATTTCAGAAGCTTATGGCTGAAGGTGAGGATTATATACGACAAAAAATTGAACTTCAAAAGGAGTGGAGAAAGACTTTTACTTCGCAACAGGTAGACACTGATGCAATTAAACAGAACATTGAAAAACAAACACATGATCGGTTAAACCCAAAATAAGCCAAAAAAATAAGTTTAACAAAAAATAAGTTTTAGCAAAAATAAATACTATTTTTTTTTAACTCACTGTGTTTGGTGGGACAACTTGCAACTCTTCACGAACAAAGGATCTTTTAGGGGCAGGTTTTTTGGAAGAAAGAGTTTCTCTTAAATAATACACGGGAGGGTTGTTTTCATGATTCTTTCAACTTCATATACATCTACGCTCCATATAGGATCTGTGGCTCTAATTCTAACATCACCTTCTGCCTCTCCAGGAGCATACAAGTATCTTACTTTTAGTCCAAACGGCAAGAGTTTTTGAGTCCCCTGCACATCTTCAGTAATGCTATTTTTTTTTAATTTGATCGCGTTTACTGGTTTAAGGCCTGTTGCTTTAAATTCTTCATTGTTCATGGCACGTAAGACTGCTGGCAATCTCCTAACCCATTCTGTGTTGCGTTCTCTGTCCATAATTTCTCTGTGATATTGATAGGTAAACAAACGTTCGGCTAGATTCTTATTAAAGTTTTCTACTAGGGCTTGTGACCGATGGTTGCCTGGGATCCCTCTCTTAACTGTAACCCGATGTTTTAAAAACAGTTGGTTTACAGAACCTTTAAACTCTTTTCCATCATCAACTTGAATCATCCTAGGATACTTTAATGGACCTCGCATGTATATTTGTTGTAAAGCCACAGCCACGGCAGTTGAGCTTTTATCCGTTAAAGGCTCGGCGTCTTTGTATCTTGAAGCCATGTCAACTGTCAGAGCATACTTAAACTTTTTTCTTCTAACTTTGTCATGTGGAAGATACAGCAAGTCCATCTGGTGGGTGTCATTTGGAACTGAATTAACAAATCTAGGCCTTATTATTCTTTTTGGGGCAGGCAGATATATTTGCCAAATTGCCTGTTTTGAAAGCCAGTCTTTTGCATCTGATTCAGACACCCTAGCAGCTTTACTCAGTTTTTCAATAGCAGTCTTTCCTTTCCAATACCCTTTAGGAGAATAATATATTTTGTACTTCGTTTGTCCATATTTTAAATGCAGTTTATTTTACACAAGAAAGCGAGCAACAAGAAAGATTGCTCCCATGCCAACTACAATAAAAGCTATCTCTGAACTTTTCTGTTCCTCAGATAGTTCATAAAAGTCGGACAGTTCTGGTGGTGGCGATGTTAGAAACTTCTTTCCTGTCACTAAGTAATACTCATTCATTGCAGCATCAACGTCTGTAAATGTGTGCTCTGCATGACCCTGTTCTCTTAACTTTTTATTAATAAAGTCTAAGTGAGCAATTCTCCTTTTCTCGTAAGCGTCTCTTGCCTTAGCCAGCTCTTCCATTGCCTTGTTATGCCGTTCTCTCTCTTCATCGGACCGCAATTTACTAAACATATAATTGCTGCCAGAGAAGGCCAAAGCATTAACAATAGCTCCTCCCACCATCAGAACCAATCCAGACATCTTTTTATAAATCAATATTTTCTAGATTAATCTGCCTATGCATTAATATTTTCTGGGATAATCCCCTGCGTAACAAGAAAGTCTTTTGAGGCAATCCCTGCCGTTATTACAACTATAACCTTAACAACATCCTCAATGTCTAACCTTCCTAGATCCGCCGGCTTCATTTTTAACATATTTTTTGCTAACACGCTATAACCAATACTAAGGCCGCTAATTACAGCAGAATGGTAAATCGTATTGATAATCTTTTTTTCACTCATCTTTTTATTAACTAAAAAAATAATTAAAATAATCATAATACGAAAGTCTGTCTATGTGCTTTTTAATCAAATAATCTTTTGTTGTTAAAGCTAAAAATAAGGCCGCAACTAGTCTTGGCGAATCTTCTATCTTTCCCATGTTGGGCGGTTTTATTCCTAACAAACATTTTGCGAGGGTTGAATAGACTATAACACCAACGATAGGCACTGCATAATTAACCAGCGTTAAACTCATGGTTTTAAAAGTATTATATTATTTTTTATTGCTTTTAAAAATGGATTGTGACGAACTATTAAAGTGTGAGGAGCAGGCAGACCACTCAGCAGACCACTGCCATAAAGAAAGATTATACTCTCTAGCTGCGTGTGGAAAAACCAAACAGTATTTAGGCACTGAACTAACTATTGAACAAATCCAACAATTGTCTACATCAGACGTTGAGAAGTACTACGCTAGGTACGAAGCACAGCTAGGGTCAAAAATGGTTAGATCAGTGGGGCAGACAATGATTAGTTTATATGCTAAGTTAGTAAGTAAGATGGCGCCTGTTGATTCAGAAGAAGATTTAAAATATGACTTATCACAAGATCCGGTTTTAAACAAGTCCCTAGAAACTCTTGCATGTGACATGTATTACAGATTTGGGACGATGTTATGTCCATTCATCATGGGATTAATTACTTTTAATCATATTAATTTTGATCGTATTAAATTTAATTGCAATAAAAAAAAATGAGCGAGAAGACGCCACAGGACAATCCGCAGAACCCTCCGAAGGAGCAGAATGTACTTCAAGTGAGCCCGCTAGAGCAGAATGTGCCACAAGTGAGTAGTGTTACTAAGCTAAAAATCCTGGGCGTGTTGAGGCCGGTCGTAAACTAGCTGAATGGAACAGACTGCAAAAAGCAAACCAATCAACAAAACAAAAATTATTAGATAGTAATACAACATCGCCACCGTCAACAACAACACAATTAACAACAACACAATCACAATCAAGCGATAAGATGTATTATTATGTATTTGCTGCTGTTGTTGTTGTGGGGGGTTTTTAGCATACAAATGTCTAACACCATACTTAGCAGCAAAGTCACAAACCCCCACAAAGCCAGTAAAAGAAGAAGAACCAACTTCTGTAAAAAAGTACAACCTCCTGCTGTAGACCCATTTTCTATGGAATAGTTTTTTAAAGAACTAAATAAAGTACAAGTAGAGAAGGTAAATATGCGGACTTACGATCGCCCATGTTATTTTGCACGGAAACCCCCGTTTTAAAATAACGATTATGTCAATTTTTAGAGGTTTTGGCGCGTTAATTTTTTTGTAAAACAGGTGTTGATTTTGGCCAAAACTGGCATGAGATGGACGTGATTTGTATGTGAAAAAGGGGGTTTTCGGGCAAAATGACATGGGTGGTCGTAAGTCCGCATATTTACCTTCTCTGTACTTTAAATATTCAAACAAGATATGAAATTCGTTTTCATTTTCATTACAAAATGGACAGGGTTTTTTTTTGTTTGTTCGTCATATCTGTTATTAATTTTTAAATCACATAATCCCAAACGAAATCTCGAAAGAGCATAACGAAATTTACTAATTGTGATAAGTGACAAATATTTTTTCTGTGTGGAATGTAGATTTGAATTATCTGTATGTTGAGAAATGCTCGCTCTGAGAAATGTTAGCATTCCAATCTTGCATGTTGCAATCCAACACTCGTTTTAGTTCCTTCAAGAACATCACTTCATTTACAAGCCCTCCATTTATCCAAATTTCTGAAAAAAAAAAGAAATGTCATGTGATGGTGTGGAGGGGTAAGGGGTGTGCAGGTGAAGACAGGCAGATGGTGATAACTTCAGAAGCCAAGGGACAGCAGCCAGTCAAGAAGACGCAGAGGACGAAATCGTGTTTTTCTCCTGTTTATTTCCCTTCCATAACAAGGAGCTCAAACCAGGAACACTGCCCTGGGAGCACTCTCTCACTGAGCGCACTGAGCACTCTGAGCACACTCTCTGCATTCTCGGGGCACACTGTCGGGGCACACTGCTGTCCACACACAGCGCCTGTGTAGCGCGAGCTGGACCGCAAAGCCAACGACACACTGCTGCAGTCAAAACAGCCTCGCGAGACGGGAACCGATAGAAATGTGTGCTATGTATCGCAGCTTCAGTGTTGTCTGGTTCGCCGTCCGTTCAAAGTGTGCTATGTATCGCAGCTTCAGTGTTGTCTGGTTTGCCGTCCGTTCAAAGTGTGCTATGTATCGCAGCTTCAGTGTTGTCTGGTTCGCCGTCCGTTCAAAGTGTGCTATGTATCGCAGCTTCAGTGTTGTCTGGTTCGCCGTCCGTTCAAAGAGACGGGAACCGATAGAAATGTGTGCTATGTATCGCAGCTTCAGTGTTGTCTGGTTCGCCGTCCGTTCAAAGTGTGCTATGTATCGCAGCTTCAGTGTTGTCTGGTTCGCCGTCCGTTCAAAGTGTGCAAACGATGAAAACCTCAGAGCCCAATGAATAAAATGCATTAAGTCACATCCGACAATTTGGTTGCTGTGCAAAATTATTAATGACTGATGTCCAAGTGTGAACCCACTTTTAACATGTTTGCATCATATTTTTCTCTATTTTGATAAGAAATACCAAACAGCGTGAAATAATTTTGTAATGAACGAGTAGCTGGCACTTCGCTCTTTTCATACATATAAATTTCATTATCCAACACAATGTCTGAGCAGATGACTTTGTTTTTAGAAAATTGATAGAAATTACAACTGGCTTTCCTCGCCACGTGGCCATTGACATGTAGTTTTGATACGATTTTCGATAAAATATCACTCTGTTGAAATGGTTCATGGGATGAAAATTGTTATACATTTTCAGTTGTATTTATCATAGGAATGGAGTCATCAGCAAGATCTCGATAGGGAAGTCTGAATTTCGTAGTTGGACAATTAAGATCAAAACTCTAACAATGAACGAAAGAAGGTGACTTGCTCAAGGAAACGGGCGGCGTCAGTCATTTCGTATAATCACAAGCCTGTGTAGAAAAGATCTAAGGCATGCGATATACGAAATGAGAGCTTATGGACTTTACTTTTACTGCGCATTTTCGGATTCTTTGGTTTATCTGATACATTTTATGAAATCAAGAATTATTCAAGGTTTGTTCGATGGACAATTGAAAATGGCGCCAAGATTAATTGTGCAAAATAACAGTTCAGAGAAAATATGGGCTTCTCAGCCCAGCACGGTCATAACGAATAGAATACATTAATTTTTGTAACTTCAGTGACGTCTATACAACTGGGAACGTTCTGAGGTATTCGTAATTTACAGAGTTTACACAAGAAAATCGAGATTCATCAATCAAGGGAGGTAAATGAGAAGGTAACTCTCGATCAAAACATTTTGTCTATGACGGGTAACCAAGAAATGTACCGTTAGCTCCCAGCTACAATCAAAACATCTTCTAATATGATATAACCAGTTATGATGATTGAAATGACCATGGCTAAACTCGGGAATCTTATTCAGAATCATCAAGTGGGCTTGCTTTGGAAATCTTCAATTGTCATATTTTGGAGTTTAAACCAGAATGTAATGGATTTCAAAGTACTGTCAATACACAAAATATATCGACCGGTTTCACCGTAACGGGTCGAGAGAGAAGAGAGAGAGAGAGAGAGAGAGAGAGAGAGAGAGAGAGAGTTTTTCTCGTGGGCAAACCATGTCACTCCACTCTCCTGGTTTGGGTGAAACGCATGAGTAATCCCGGATCGGTGGTGACGTACGACATAGAAGTGCCCCTTGTAATTCATCAGTACTCTCACCATGACGGTCAAGGAGAGGGAGGGAAGGGGGGGGGGGGGGTGCGGGTGAGAGGAATCGTTAACCAATGGCTTTGTAAGGCAGCCAGCAAAACAGTAGTGTTCAGATAGTAAGAACAAACAAAACAAAACAGGGTCTTACGTGAATATTAGTGTAAGTAATAAATACAATAATGAAACGGGCCATCTTGTTGTACTATGTCAGAGGGGGCATCCTTTAGTAATATGTCACTGTGGAAGAGTGAACATTACATTGTTCGATTATTCTTCCCTGTTTTCATCTTGTGTTTGTTCCCTGGTTTCTCCTTGTGTTTGTTTATGACACCTTTTCCCTGTCTAATGTGGCTAGATCCCCTGTTAGCCTATAAGAATATTTAGTTTATGTGTTCGTGAGACTTACAGCGTATTAAGTATTGTTTTTTTTTCATTGCATGCCCAGAAGTTTTAATGTGAAGGGTGTGTGACCGTCATCGTTTGTTTAGGTTGCTTTTTTGGTCAGTACTGGTTACTGAGCACGCATCTCTACGTTACTCTCTTATCTCCCTCTTATCACACACACACACTCACACACACACACACACACACACACACACACACACACACACCACACACACACACACACGCACCACACACACACACATGCGCGCGCGCGCGCGCAGCGCGCGCGCGCACACACACACACACACACCACACACACACACACTCACTCTCTCTCTCTCTCTCTCTCTCTCTCTGTCCTCACCTATCTCCCCTGTACTGACCATTTATATATATATATATATATATATATATATATATATATATACTAGTAGAGATGCCGATTGCCATTTGTACCAGTAGAAATAGCGATTGCCATCTCTACTGACCTTGGAGTAGAGACGGCGATTTGGTAGAATCGGCGAATCTACTAGTAGAGACCCCAACTGTGTTATTTCCAAGCTCAACTTATAAGAGCAACTCTCTCTCGCTCTCTCTCTCTCTCTCTCTCTCTCTCTCTCTCTCTCTCTCTCTCTCTCTCTCTCCTCTGTTATTTTTTTTTTTTACTCTTTGTATTTTGTTTTACTCACAAACATGCATAAACACACACCCAAACATGAACATGAGATGAGTTCAATTATACAACCATGGTTTCACTGACTGGCTGAGATCAGTTCAAAGACAGGCAACAGTCAGTGTGCTTCTGTCAGTTCTGACATCAGTTTGAGCAGTGCAGGCAACCATGGCGGATCAGAAAACAACATTTTACAGGCTTTTAGATGAACATGTGTCCAAACTGAGCAAGCAAAAGCAAGAGAAGTTTGGCATAAGTCAAGACAAATGACAATAATGGTTTGGTCTACTCTGTCTGTCTGTCTGCTCTCGCTCTCTCTCTCCTCTCTCTTTGTCTCTTGGTCTAAGTCTGTCTGTCTGTCTGTCCTGTCTGTCTCTGTCTCTCTGTCTCTCTTCTCTCGCTTCTCCTCTCTCTCTCTCTCTCTCTCTCTCTCTCTCTCTCTCTCTCATCCTCTCTTCTTCTCATCTCTTGTGGTATATACTTGATATGATATAAACCTCTTAGTGGAGTGAAGTGTTATTTGTACCAACATTATAGTTTAGTGACGGCAAGTCAGAAAATGGTGCAATGTGCCTAAAGAACTTCTCCGTCATAATCAAGACTAGTTGTCTGTTGTCAGTGTCAGTCTTCGTCGTCCTCTCTCTCTCTCTCTTCTCTCTCTCTCTCTCTCTCTCTCATCTCTCTTTCCTTTTCTCTCGCTTCTCTCTCCAGTCTCGTCTCACTCTCTCTCCTCTCTCTCCTCTCTCTCTCTCTCTCTCTCTCTCTCAAGAGTTAAGGGAGGGATGTTCAAGCTTGATCAGTTGCTTGATCGGAAATTTCCCTTTCGGTGACCAAAAAAGGTTTGATATTTCGGGTTTACTTTGTGGTTGCAGATGTCATGTTCGTGTTGGCCATTCTGGCCGTGTGAAGACATGGGAAGATGTTTAAAGCTGCTACTCCTGGATTCGACATGACCTGATCCAGATCTTTGTCCGCACATGCCCAGAATGTTCGACACGCATTCCTGTGAAAAGACCACCTGCAGGGAAGCCGATCATCTCACTGGGTTTCATGACTCGCATGCAAATGGACCTGATAGACATGACCAGCAGGCCTGATGCTAACTACACATGGATTCTCCACATGCGAGATCACTTCAGCAAATTCAGCTGGTCGCATCCGTTGGCGTCTAAACGAGCTGCGGAAGTTGCTGAAAAATTTGTCCAAACATTCTGTAGGACTGTAGGACTGTAGAGCTGTAGGACTGAACCACATTACATATGCCATAAACACCTCAATCAGTGCAACAACACGTAAAACACCGTACAAAGTCGTGTTCGGGCAGTCAGCCAGGACAGACTATGGTACACTGGAGCTATTAGCACAAGAAAGTATTCGAACTGAGGAAGAACTTGAAGAACTTGAACGCACAGGTGACAGAGTGGGGGAAGCACTTTCACAACAATCAAACGAAATTATGACAGAAAATGCTGCTGACACTGAAATGCAGACTGAAGGTACTGGTGACTTTGAAATTCTTTCAGAAGGTACTGGTGACTTTGAAATTCTGCCAGAGGGTACTGGTGACACCGACATTCTGACAGAGGGTACTTGTGACACCGAAATTCTTTCAGAAGGTATTGGTGACTTTGAAATTCTGAAAGAGGGTACTGGTGACACCGACATTCTGACAGAGGGTACTGGTGACACCGAAATTCTTTCAGAAGGTACTGGTGATTTTGAAATTCTGACAGAAGGCACTGGTGACACTGACATTCTGGTAGAGGGCGCTGGTGGCACCGACATTATGACAGAGGGTGCTGATGGCACTGACATTCTGACAGAACCTCCTAACAAAAAATTCTCAGGTTTGCAGCTATAAACTACCTCAAGGCTGCCAACAAACAGCAAGTCAATTTTGATGCCAAAGTTAAACACATTACAAAAACATTTGAAGCTGGCGATACTGTGAACATTAAAATTGACAAAGTTGATAGAACCAATACAGATGCCCCTCTCCTCCCGTGCAAAGTACTTCAGGTACACAATAAAGGTAGACAAACGTTATATACTTTGTTCTCAAAAGATGGGATCTTGAAAACAAAATTTTCCTCCACCGATATAGTTGACATGAGAAACGTGTGTTTTCCTGCGTTAGAAAACGTTAATCCAGCTAGCCTACAGGAATTGACCTCAAGAAGAATGGTTGAGTAGCAGAAGAGCAGCGCGAGCACACTCACATCCACAGTGTGCACATACAAGGGCCAATGTACGACTAATAAATGTAAGTGCAAACGAGCCTCACTTGCATGCTCAACCAAGTGTCACCCGTCAGAAAAAGGCAGTAATTGTAAAAACAAACACTGATTCAGCGAAGTCAAAGAGAGAATCACGCCGGTAATGATTATAGCACAATTCATGCTCTGTGTGTGTGTGCGTGTGTGTGTGTTTTGTGTGTGTGTGTGTGTGTGTGTGTGTGGTGTGTGCGTGTGTCAATTATGATAAGTAATTGTGAGTGTATTGCTATGATGATGAATAAGTCAGCAAGTTTAGTCTTTAGTCTCCCAACATACTTCATTATTTCCTTTTACCTGAAGTGGCCTTTCTTTTCTTGTAGTGTTTGCTATATTGTGAGAGATGCTTGCAGGCTATAGTTTTAATTCTCTCAAGATCTTTTACTGTTTTCTTTTATTTATTTCTAGTTGTATTTTATCATTTTATCGGAGCTCTATCTGTTACTTGTTAATAAATTACTGTTGGAAACTGCATGGTAAACAGAGAGAGAGAGAGAGAGAGAGAGAGAGATGTACTCTTATAAGTTGAGCTTGGAAATAACACAATTGGGGTCTCTACTAGTAGATTCGCCGATTCTACCAAATCGCCGTCTCTACTCCAAGGTCAGTAGAGATGGCAATCGCTATTTCTACTGGTACAAATGGCAGTCGGCATCTCTACTAGTAGAATTGGCGATTCTACTAGTAGAGATGGCGATCGCCATTTGTACCAGTAGAAATGGCCATCGCCATCTCTACTAGTAGAATTGCCAATTCTGCCAGATTTCCATCTCTACTCTGACATATATAATTGTTCAGCATTATATATATATATATATATATATATATATATATAATACACACACACACACACACACACACACACACACATATATATATATATATATATATATATATATATATATATCTGAACAATTAAGTAGTGGGGGGAAACAAGTGCAGGCTAACAATTCTTCAGTCATTATAGTAATGACTTGGCAAAGATTTGAACTTTTAGAAAAGAAAAAAAAAAAAAAATGGATGAAGAAAATGGGGGGAATATATTATAAATATGAGAAACCCTTCACTAGCCGCCTGAGGGAACCACCGCAATCCCTCTCGAAGGCACATCTATTTGTATTGCCTGCTCCTAGGCCTTTCGTCCGCTGGATCGGACTCATCAGGGAGACACGGCTGATTGTGTCTGTGCTCTTGGTGTCAAATAGAGACACACCACAGTCCATAATTCTGTAGTGTTCTCACCACCAAGGGTTCAAAAGAGAATGCAACAGCACCCCCGAAGCGGCCAGCGAAGGGTAGCAAAATGGAACAAAACAAAAATGTGGAGAGGAAAAAAGTTGCTGAAAGACTAAAAGCATTATGCACACAGTATAAGATATAGGGGACAATCTTTGAGCCTATGCTTGAGGATCCATTCAAGGATACAAGGGAGATCAAAAGATGTGGAACAGTCTGTGTGGTCAGCTCTGCTGTTCAATAACCCAAGCATTGTAAGTGGCTAAGAATTGTACAGAACAACCTTTACTTGGATCTCCTAAGAGCAAGCTTTGTTTATAATTCATATATATATATATATATATATATATATATATATATATATAATTATAAACAAAGCTTGCTCTTATGTCTTAGATTGAAAACAAATAGGGGAAGATAAGCTTTCATATCTGCAGTGGTAGATAATTCTGCCTAACCAACGGTATGTGCTTGAGTGAGTGAATGGGGAATAACAAATGCTGCTCAAAATGAGCCTTCAGTAAGCTTATTGTCTCCAAGGGGGAGACAATCTCCAAAGGGGAGGAAACGCACTAACGTATCATAACTCCTGGTCAGATACCAGTACTTCGAAACCTGGTTGTATATACTAGTGCTCCGTATCTATCCTTGGAATTTATTAGTCTATTATAATTTAGTGCCTTGTGGATTCATTCCAAGAACTGGCCCTCAGCACTTGTGTCTTAAGAGGTTATCTTTTTATATATTCTACTTTTCACAAGAAAATGTAGCTTGTTTTGCTCTTTCATGATTTTCTTTTGCTTCTTAGGTTGTACCTATGGTTGGTTTTTTGAAAACTCAACAAACATACTATGGTATTGCACACCAGCCTTTTTCTGGGATAGCATTCTTCTTAAAACCGAAAAGGCAGAGGAGTCAAGTTACCACTTTCCGCGGTCACTGAGGAGAAACAATCAGGTTTCAAAATACCGGTATTTGACCAGGAGTTATATGTTAGTGAGTTTCCTCCCCATTGAATATTGTCTTCCCCTTGAAGACTATAAGCTTGCTGAAGGCTCATTTTGAGAACCATTTATTATTCCCCATCCACCCTCTCAAACACATACTGTTAGTTAGGCAGAATTAACTACCACTGCAGATATGAAGGCTTATCTCCTCCTATTTCTTCAATCTTAGACATGAGAGCAAGCTTTGTTTATAATTGAATATATATATATATATATATATATATATATATATATATGTGTGTGTGTGGTGTGTGTGTGTGTGTTCTTCTTCCTCTTCAATTTAACGTCTTCCCACTTAAAGTGATTCCAGACGGATTGTGTGATGGTGTGTGTGTGTATGTGTGTGCGTGTGCGTGCGTGCGTGACTATGTGTGCGAGCATGTGTGTCTGTGCGCGCGCGCGCGTGTATGTGTATCTGTGTGTGAAAGTAATTTCTTTTTGTATATGAGGGGTTGTTGAAAGTTACAGATTAATTCCTACTGGACTGCGTGATAGATGTGGGCATAACGAACAAAGAAAAGCATAATTAGTGAGCATGTTAGGTAATGTCAGCGGAGTTGATCTATCATGTGAAATATTAGTACCAGCCTTGTGCACTGTATTCTTTTTTCTTGGGCAATCTAGTAATAGGTGACGTACAGTAACAGTTTCCCTACACACACATGTAACATTTTTACTGTATTTGGTTCGATATGAATTTAAATGCATCCTATGAATTAAAGTTACTACCTCTCTAGATGTCGTACTTTTGAATTTGTCTAATTGAGTCTTGGGGTGGATGTCAGGATTTGATTGTATACAATTGTGATAATATTTCCTATCTGTGTCTTCCAATAACCACTTGAAACGTTTAGAAAATGCTCTGTTAATCAAAGTATAACATTCTGATATATATAACGGAATGTTCAGTGCAGTCGTTCCTTCAATATTGCGACTTCTCTCCGAGCAGCTTGAACAATTTTCTCATTTGTTGAAATTCCACAATGTGAGGGCACCCGACAGAAACTCTGTGTGTGTGTGTGTGTGTGTGTGTGTGTGTGTGTGTGTGTGTGTGTGTGTGTGTGTGTGTGTGTGTGTGTGCGTTTGCGTATGCCTGCGTTGCTGTTTTCACTAAATCATTGATTATTATTTCAATATTTGTTCCTTTTTTCAATACAAACCGTTTGCAAGGTTGATAAAGAGTATGCTATTGGGCTGCATTTTGGTCCTATTCTACGTAGCAGTGACTGAACTCTACGTGACCATTCACAATGCCATCTCCCGGCGTCAACCAGAACAAAGAGATACTGATACCTGCAGTGTTGGTCAGGCGCATCCATTAAGTACATAAAACCTGACTGTGCCATTCCAGTCTTCTTACCCAAGACTACAGCACACTACAACATTGAACAGAATCCAGACCTCTATTGCAACCGTGGAATTCAAACCCCAACTACATCCCCATGTCACTAGTGTTCATCAGCAGGAAAACAACGCTGAACGGTTATGGCGTTCAGGAAGAAAAGGGGTGATAGGGACACCATTTCCTTCACAACATCATAGGCACAGTATTCTTGTCAACACACGTCAACAGGGCTAGGCCAAGGGCGTAATGTTTTAACATCATAGGCACGGTGTTCTTGTCACCACACATCAACAGGGCTAGGCCAAGGGCGCTGTGTCTTAACATCATAGGCACTCTGTTCTTGTCACCACCCGTCCAACAATCTTGACATCATAGGCACGGTGTTCTTGTCACCACACGTCAACAGGGCTAGGCCAAGGGCGCTGTGTCTTAACATCATAGGTACGGTGTTCTTGTCACCACACGTCAACAGGGCTAGGCCAAGGGCGCTGTGTCTTGACATCATAGGTACGGTGTTCTTGTCACCACACGTCAACAGGGCTAGGCCAAGGGCGCTGTGTCTTGACATCATTGGCACGGTGTTCTTGTCACCACACGTCAACAGGGCTAGGCCAAGGGCGCTGTGTCTTAACATCATAGGCACAGTGTTCTTGTCACCACACGTCGGCAGGGCTAGGCCAAGGGCACTGTGTCTTAACATCATAGGCACGGTGGTCTTGTCGCCACGCGTCCAACAGTCTTAACATTATAGGCACGGTGTTCTTGTCACCACACGTCAACAGGGCTAGGCCAAGGGCGCTGTGTCTTAACATCATAGGCACGGTGGTCATGTCGCCACACGTCCAACAGTCTTAACATTATAGGCACGGTGTTCTTGTCGCCACACGTCCAACAGGGCTAGGCCAAGGGCGTAATGTCTTAACATCATAGGCACGGTGTTCTTGTCGTCACACGTCCAACAGGGCTAGGCCAAGGGCGCTGTGTCTTAGCCGAAAGGAAGGTTACACAACGGGACGAACCATGTAGCACTTCCCCCTTACCCCCTCCCCCAACGTCAAATGCACATGTGTATGCGTGTGTGTTGTGTGTGTGGGTGTGTGTGTGTGTGTATATATATATATATAATATATATATATATATATATAATAAACTAATAAATTCCAAGGATAAGTACCGAGCACCATTCCAGCAACTTACAGAGCAGCTTGGTGTTGCAATGACTGCAAGAAATATTCAATTATAAACAAAGCTTGCTCTTGTGTCTTAGATTGAAGAAATAGGGGGAGACAAGCATTCATATCTGCAGTGGTAGATCATTCTGCCTAACTAACAGTATGTGCTTGAGTGGGTGAATGGGGAAAAATAAAATAAATGCTTCTCAAAATGAGCCTTCAGCAAGCTTATAGTCTCCAAGTGGGAGACGATCTCCAATAGAGAGGAAACCCACTAACATATAACTCCTGGTCAGATACCGATATTTCGAAACCTGATTGTTTCTCCTCAGTGACCGCGGAAAGTGGTAATTTGACTCCTCTGCCTTTTCGGTTTTAAGAAGAATGCTATCCCAGAAAAGGCTGGTGTGCAATACCATAGTATGTTTGTTGAGTTTTCAAAAAACCAACCAAAGGTGCCACCTAAGAAGCAATCTAAGACATAAGAGCAAGCTTTGTTTATAATTGAATATATATATATATATATATATATATGTGTGTGTGTGTGTGTGTGTGTGTGTGTGTGTGTGTGTGTGTGTGTGTGTGTGTGTGTGTGTGACTTTACACCCTAACCAAACCCTAACTCCTTCCCTTTCCGTTGCCCTTCATCCCACTCCCTACCCCAACAACCGTCCCCTGCCATCCCCCCTCCAACCCCCACCTCCTCCCCCCCTCCCCCTCCCCCCTCCCTTTCGGTCTTCTCCCCATGCTCTGAGTCTGTGCTGTGCTGTTTGCCTTTAAGTCAGACACACACTCACACTCTATCTCTGTGTCTCTCTCTGTCTATCTGTCTGTCTGTCTGTCTGTCAGTCTGTCTGTCTGTCTGTCTGTCTCTCTCTCTCTCTCTCTCTCTCTCTCTCTCTCTCTCTCTCTCTCTCTCTCCATCACTGTTTTTGTCTGTGTATGTGTGTGTGTGTGTGTGTGTGTGTGTGTGTGTGTGTGCGCGCGCTCGCGTGTGCGATCGTGCGTGCGTGCGTGCGCGCGCATGTGTGTGTGTGTGTGTGTGTGTGTGTGTGTGTGTATGTATGTGTGTGTGCGCGCGCGCTCGCGTGTGCGTGCGTGCGCGCGCGCGCGTGTGTGTGTGTGCATATCTGTGCGTGTCTGTTCTGTCTTATTGTGCTTGAGAGAGAGAGAGAGAGAGAGAGAGAGAGAGAGAGAGAGAGAGAGAGAGAGAGAGAAGAGAGAGAGAGAGAGAGAGAGTTTGTCAGCATAAAGGTCTCTCCAGTGTGCAGACACAATGCATTGGACTTCCCGAGTGTGTGTTTCGGTGTGTTTCTCAAACACACGACGGAACCGGAACTGCCACTTTGCTAAAGTTCTTTCTCATTGGCTGAGCGTGCTGTATTACCGTAAGAAAGGGCTGTAACTAGGACGGTCCCCAACTGTTACGTGACTCTCTAAGGAAGCTTATTGTAAACTTCATACCAGGAAGATTAATCTATACTCCAAGATTGTAGTCAACAATGATAGCAAATAAATACATAAAAACAACAACTGAACATGCATTTGATTCATTTGTCTCTTTGGGGACATTTTGCAAGCATGCTTGTAAAGAAATAAGAAGAAAATAACATTGACTCTAGCTCATCCAATGACTGTTAGTTCAAAAAACTTCTGATCCTTAGAGTGGAAGTTCCAGTCAAAAGATTTATCTAGTTAATCATGATAGGCTGTGCTTTCTTTCCAGCACAAACCAAATTGCACAGGCTTGATATTGATCATCATGACTGATTCCTTCTTGGAAAAAGAAGTTTTTCGACATTTCAAAAATGTCATTTACCCACAATAGCTCTCCACAGGCTTGATATTGATCATCATGATTGGTTCCTTCTTGGAAACAGAAGTTTTTAGACATTTCAAAAATGTCGTTTATCCACAATAGCTTTCCAGTGAGATTCCTTGCCTTCTCCCTACCCTCCCCCCCTCCCCCCCCCCCCCCACACACACACAAATACATAAAACATACGCACGCATGGATCCGGAAGTACAGACACAGACACAGACACAGACACACAGACACACACACACACACACACACACACACACACACACACACACACACACACACGTGCACGCGCACAGACACACAGACACAGACACACACACACACACACACACACACACACACACACACGTGCGCGCGCGCGCGCGCGCACAGACACACACACACACACACACACACACACACACACACACACACACACTCGCACGCAATAACGCACGCATACTCGCACATGCACAGAGAGAGAGAGAGAGAGAGAGAGAGAGAGAGAGAGAGAGAGAGAGAGAGAGAGAGAGAGAGAGCGGGGGGAGGGAGGGAGGGAGAGAGAGAAGTAACATGCTTCCGTACCATTCGGTTAACCATAGCCTACTGAGCTTTTTATTCAAAAAAAAAAAAAAAAAAAAAAAAGATGGAGCACCCCAAACCTACTGGATTGAAAAGTGCTCAGAGGCTGGTCTCAAGCCGAGGATACACGCTGTACAAATACTGTTACTAATGATAACAATAAGAATAACAAAAATTACAACACACCAGCCGCCATGGCGAAGTGGTAAGAGTCGCGAACTCATGACTGGGAGGTCGTGTGTTCGATTCCCATCATAGTCATGTGGGATTTATCTGCCCCAACCGGCTCCTACCCAGAGTTGAGTTTGCTACGGGCTTAATTGGGAAGACTGGGACCACACAGTCGAGTTCCATTCACTTAATGGATGCGTCTCTGAGAGCGTTGCTCAAAGTGTCAAAGTGTCTGTATCTCTCGGGTCTGGTTGACGTCAGGATATCCTATGAAAATAAGCGTAGAGTACCGCCCTGTCATGCAGTCTCGGACCGGAATGGACATCTGTAGCATTATCTTGACCATCCTCATTCTCACTAATCAGCATGAAGTAGAAAGTTTCCAGTTCTGTGGCCCTTCATGCCTGCTGTCATGTTGACCTTTATTTCAATGTCCGCTCCATGTCTGCGGCCTTGGATTGATTCCGTCGGGGTCACTGGTATCGGTAAAGTCATGGGGGCTGTCGTTGGACGGACGTGGTAGCGCCCTCTGGAGGGAGAGCTCACTCACGCTGGCTCCGCGACTAAGCAATTATTGTCGTCAGTAGTGGGCTTAATTTGCGGTGTCCCGCGTATGTTGGATCAGAACAGCTGCCACTGAACACCACCAAGTGACTCAGTGTGGGTTGCCTCCTGACGACTTGACATTGGCTGCTCCCTGTGGTTGCCGGTGCCGAGGCTGCGGCGGGCCGGGCTGTGGCTGTGGACAGGATGGGGATGGGCAGTGTGAGTGAGGTGCCAGGCTGTGGCTGTGGACAGGATGGGGATGGGCAGTGTGAGTGAGGTGCCAGGCTGTGGCTGTGGACAGGATGGGGATGGGCAGTGTGAGTGAGGTGCCAGGCTGTGGCTGTGGACAGGATGGGGATGGGCAGTGTGAGTGAGGTGCCAGGCTGTGGCTGTGGACAGGATGGGGATAGGCATCGTGAGTGAGGTGCCGGGCTGTGGCTGTGGACAGGATGGGGATGGGCATCGTGAGTGAGGTGCCGGGCTATAGCTGTGGACAGGATGGGGATGGGCATCGTGAGTAAGGTGCCGGCTGTGGCTGTGGACAGGATGGGGATGGGCGGCGTGAGTGAGGTGCTAGGCTGTGGCTGTGGACAGGATGGGGATGGCATCGTGAGTAAGGTGCCGGGCTATAGCTGTGGACAGGATGGGGATGGGCATCGTGAGTGAGGTGCCGGGCTGTGGCTGTGGACAGGATGGGGATGGGCGGCGTGAGTGAGGTGCTAGGCTGTGGCTGTGGACAGGATGGGGATGGGCATCGTGAGTGAGGTGCCGGGCTGTGTGCTGGGACAGGATGGGGATGGGCGGCGTGAGTGAGGTGCCGGGCTGTGGCTGTGGACAGGATGGGGATGGGCGGCGTGAGTGAGGTGCTAGGCTGTGGCTGTGGACAGGATGGGGATGGCATCGTGAGTAAGGTGCCGGGCTGTGGCTGTGGACAGGATGGGGATGGGCATCGTGAGTAAGGTGCCAGGCTGTGGCTGTGGACAGGATGGGGATGGGCATCGTGAGTGAGGTGCCGGGCTGTGGCTGTGGACAGGATGGGGATGGGCATCGTGAGTAAGGTGCCGGGCTGTGGCTGTGGACAGGATGGGGATGGGCATCGTGAGTAAGGTGCCGGGCTGTGGCTGTGGACAGGATGGGATGGGCATCGTGAGTAAGGTGCCGGGCTGTGGCTGTGGACAGGATGGGGATGGGCATCGTGAGTGAGGTGCCGGGCTGTGGCTGTGGACAGGATGGGGATGGGCATCGTGAGTAAGGTGCCGGGCTGTGGCTGTGGACAGGATGGGGATGGGCATCGTGAGTAAGGTGCCGGGCTGTGGCTGTGGACAGGATGGGGATGGGCATCGTGATGAGGTGCCGGGCTGTGGCTGTGGACAGGATGGGGATGGGCGGCGTGAGTGAGGTGCCGGGCTGTGGCTGCGGACAGGATGGGGATGGGCAGCATGAGTGAGGTGCCAGGATGTGGCTGTGGACAGGATGGGAATTGGCATCGTGAGTGAGGTGCCAGGATGTGGCTGTGGACAGAATGGGGATGGGCAGTGTGAGTGAGGTGCCACTGCAGTGACGCAGAAGATGGGACAGAAAAAAATGTATATAATGCTCGCAATGTATTATTTAACACACATACACATGAGATGCCCTCTTGCCCTTCTCTCTCTCTCTCTCTCTCTCCTCTCCTCTCTCTCTCCTCTCTCTCTCCTCTCCTCTCTCTCTCTCTCTCTCTCTCTCTCTCTCCCCTCTCTCCCTCCCTCCCTCTCTTCTCTCTGCTATCTCTCCTCTTTCTCTCTGATCTCTCCTCTGTCTCCTCTCTCTCTCTCTCTCTCTCTCTCTCTCTCTCTCTCTCTCTCTCTCTCTCTCTCTCTCTCTCTCTCTCTCTCTCTCTCTCTCTCTCTTCTTCTCTGTCTGTCTGTCTGTCTGTCTTCTGTCTCTCATTGTCTGTCTCTGTCTGTCTCTCTGTTTCCCTCACACACACACACACACACACACACACACACACACACACACACACACACACACACACACACACACACACACACACAACACACATATATATACTCACCTTGCATGCGTGGGACACCCTAACGGAAGGCTGGGTTAGTGGACATTTCGAACGGATTTTAAAAACGCTGTGATGTACGGGAAGAATACAATTTTTAGACAGTTCCTCTGGAAACGACGATCAATTATTTAAGCGGAACTAGAACGTAATAAAACTTGTGTTCATTTTTTTTCGGACATCTTCTCGTGAAATTTTGATTTGTATCTATTAGAAAATCAGCTAATGTCAATAATTAGATAGTTTCAAAAACTCTTTCCCACAAGGAAAAATAAAGTGGGTTTATGAAATACTCGGTTTACGAACAAACAAACAAACACACAGACACAGACACAGACACACACACACACACACACACACACACACACACACACACACACACACACACACACACACGCACGCACGCACGCACGCACATACACAGACACACACAGACACACACAGACACACAGACACACAGACACACACCTTTCCTCGAATTTGAGCAGTTTGGCAGAACTACTCATAGCTTGGGAACGAGAGAGAGAGAGAGAGAGAGAGAGAGAGAGAGAGAGAGAGAGAGAAGAGAGAGAGAGAGACAGAGAGACAGAGAGACAGAGAGAGAGACTCAAGACTCAAAAACTTTATTACTCAAAGATAGACATTTTAGGCAATGCCTATTCTTCCAATCTGTCCTTGCTGTTCTACAACATTCAACTAAACATAAAGACTGCACATACTGATTATGGCAGAAACAATGAAGAATATAGCAACATTATAATAATAACAATAACAAAAAGTAATAAGAATAATAATAAAAAGAAAAATAAAATTCCATTACAAAATTACACAAACACAGACACGTACGCGTGCGCGCTCACATGCACGCACACGCCCACAGATACACGCACGCACGCGCACATCCCACACCACACACCAACACACCCACACACCCACCCACCCACCCACACGCGACACACACACACACACACACACACACAACACACACACACACACACACACACACGCATCATAGCAAACACACACACACACACACACACACACACAACACACACAACATACATTTTCATTAGCTATATAGAGGCAAGCATAAAAGAGGGCGTTGAGAACTATGTCAAAAGGTCAGATTTATTGTTCAGGTAAATGTTTAAGTATGTGATTGAAGGATCGCAGTGACTGACATTGTTCAAGTAAATGTTAAGTTTGCTGATTGAAGGACGGCAGTGATTGACATGTTTTGGCAGACGGAGGAAGAGAGTTCCACACAGACCAAAAAATGCAAAACCAGATTGAATAAATCGAGAGAGAGAGAGAGAGAGAGAGAGAGAGAGGAGAGAGAGAGAGAGAGAGAGAGAGAGAGAAGAGAGAGAGAGAGGGAGAGAGAGAACGAAATGTTGTTTAATGAGGGAAAACAATAAGCACAAGTCAGTGGCTTTTTGTCATCCAGCCGTCAAACAATAAATACGTGGAAGAAATCATTGCATCGAACTGCATATAAACTCATAAACAACAATGAATACATAGCAATTTAGAATAAGAGAATGCACAATAGAACTAGAGGAAGAGAGTGTGGGAGAGAGGGAGGGATGGAGAGAGAGAGAGAGAGAAGAGAGAGAGAGAGAGAGAGAGAGAGATGTGAGGACTTGGAGACACAGAATAAAGAGACGGAGTCTCTGACACAAGGAGAGACAGAAGAGGAGGAGGAGGAGGAGGAGGAGGAGGAGGAGGAGGAGGAGGAGGAGGAGGAGGGAGGAGGAGAGATATCAAAAATTGGCACATCAAAAACGACAAATTACAATGAAGAAGAGTGGTAAAACATCAAGTCGTGCAATGAAGAAAACAAAAGGCTGAAAGACACCAGACATGCCCAACTCAGCAGCAAACAACAATTCCATACACGTCCCCTCCCCCCCCCCCCCATCCTCCCAACTTCTGACCAAAAAGGTACTTTCAAGAGAACAAGAGACAAAGAGGAGAGGAGGAGGAGACAGAGAAGAGAGAAGAGAAAGAGTAGAGAGATGAGAGAAGAGAGAGAGAGAGAGAGAGAGAGAAGTCAGCTGAATGGATTCGAGAGTGTACGATTTATGTAGCAGAGCAGAGAGCCGTGCGGGATGGGCAGTGGAGGCATGTGCGTAAGCTGTACATGCATACTGAGCATAAATAGATAGTATATATAAAATATGGTAGTGAGAGTGGAGTGAGGATGTGTGGATGAGTGAGAGTAGTCGTGTTATTGTTGTTGTGCTGTTTGTTACGTCACATGTCTCTGATGTTTCGACGAAGGAGCAGACAATGCATGGCATGTTGACATCTAAAATGCATCGAACAGCACGGGCTGGAGTATATAAAGTCGACTAATAAAATCATATATACTGTGGCTGTGTGAGTGTTGTGTGTGTGATGTGTTGTGCTACGGTATGTGGTGGTATGGTCTTGAGTATTGAAAAGAACATGAATGACATTTACAAACTAAAGCTCAACACACCGTGGCTGGGAGTATTGAAGTCCGACTAAAAAGCATCAACACACCGTGGCTGGGAGTATTGAAGTCCGACTAAAAGCATCACACACGTGGCTGAGTATTGAAGTCCGACTAAGAAGCATCAACACACCGTGGCTGGGAGTATGAAGTCGACTAAAAAGCATCAACACACCGTGGCTGGAGTATTGAAGTCGACTAAAGCATAACCCGTGGGATTTGAAGTCCGATCCAGTCAGAGTTATTCATATTTGTGGGAGGTTGGGTTTTTTGACACATGATCTGCTCCTGCGCAGAACTGAGTTTGCTATGGTCTCAGTCAGGCTGAAACGTCACTAGTCGGTTTCGCCCACTTGATGGATGTGTCTATGAGAGTGTTGCTCACACTTCTTGACCAACAGCAGGTCATTATATCTCTCGGGCCTGGGGATGGACTCACTCATGCCAGCTCCATGGCTAACCATGTACTCACCTCAGTTTGGGGCTTGGTAACTGGTGTCGTATGCTTGATGAGAACACCGCTACTGGTAACCACTGAAGTGACTGGTGGGTTGCCTCTTGATGACTGGATAGGGATTCTTCCTGTGAATCTCTGATGCCGGGGTTGCGACGGAACAAGCCAGAGTGTGACTGAGGGGAGTGTGTGTGTGTGGGGGGGGGGGGGGGGGGAGGGGGGGGGGGCAGAATGAGCGGCATGGAGTGATGCCACTTGAGAGGAACAGAAAACGAAATCACACTAAACAGCGACGACAGCAAGAACAAAAGCAACAACAATAAAAACAAACAAACAAACAAACAACAACAACAACAACAAAACCAGTAACAACTATAAGAGGATAGGAAGAGCAGAACCTTACTGTGGGGTTCTGGGACAAGAAATGTCCAGATAGTCAAAGTTTGTTTGTTTGTTTGTTTGTTTTTCCAAAACAGAAAAACCCACTGGTGTTCTTGTATGAATTGTTATCATCTGCACAATTCAGATAAGCTACGATTACATAAATCGTCATTATGAGCACGATCAACTCACCAGTTCTCAAGTGTCGAAATTCTCTTCCCTGTTCAGCCCAACTCGACAACGTACAGTCAGTCAGTCAATAAGCCAGACGTACAGAGCGGAATGTGGCACTGATCTTTCTCTTCGTCATGGTGCTGATGCAGGAGGATTAACATCCCGCAGTCTGTTAGTTCTGTAAGTGGGCATCATCATCAGGAACTGTGGTCACCTCCGTGCTGTCCGTGCCTCCAGTGGCCATGGGTCGGACTGGCATTGGAATTGTCTGTATGTGTCTATGGACTGTCGGAGTTGTCGTCTGTGGGACAACATCAGACTACGGTAACTCATTTGTTTCATTTTAACTGTTACATAGGTGGCGACATTTCCTCTGACATAGCAGTCAGCGTTAATGTAAATTATTTAATGTGTGTGTGTGTGTGTGTATGTGTTTATGTGCATGGTGCATGTGTGAGTGTGTGTGTGAGAGAGAGAGAGAGAGAGAGAGAGAGAGAGAGAGCGAGAGAGAGAGAGAGAGAGAGAGAGAGAGAGGTGTGGTGTGTGTGTGTGTGTGTGTGTGTGTGTGTATGTGTGTGTGTGTGTGTGTGTGTGTGTGTGTGTGTGTGCGTGCGTGCGTGCGTGTGTGTGTGTGTATGTGTGTGTGTGTGTGTGTGTGTGTGTGTGTGCGTGTGTGTGTGTGTGTGTGTGTGTGCGCGCGCGCGTGCCTGCGTGTGCATGTGTGCGTGCGTTCATGTGTGTGTGTGTGTGTGTGTGTGTGTGTGTGCGTGCGTGCATGTGTGTGTGTGTGTGTGTGTGTGTGTGTGTGTGTGTGTGTGTGTGTGTGTGTGTGTGTGTGTGTGTGGTTCAACATTCATTAAAAAGTGAAAGACGATGGGGACGACGCAGATAATGTCGGTGGTGGCAACTATTGGCAATTGTTGCCATTTTTGTTATTTTTTGTTCTTGTTCTTCTCAGGGTGGTGGTCGTTGTCTTCTTGTCATTGCTATTGTTATTGTTATTGAAATTGCATGGTGGTTCATGTTCATCATACTTGAAAAATGTGCACATTGTATTAGCACATGTTTGGTTTATCGGTGAAAACGCACGTGTGTGTGTGCGCGCGCGTACGCGCACGTATTCGTGTGCACGCAGTTATACACACACGCGTGCGCGCGCGCGCACACACACACACATACAGATACAGAGATGAATACATGCGTGCAGGTAAAGAGAATCAATTTTTTTTCTTCCCCCCCCCCCCCCTCCCTCCCTTCTCCTGTTCATCTGCCTCTCTGTCTGTAATAGCTCTATTTCCAATATGGTATTATGTTTGGATTTGTGCATTAATTAATTAGCAGGTAATCAAAGCCCCGTGCTCTCTAGTGCGGTTGTCATTTATAAAGAATATGTTTTCCCTCCATTCTTGTGTTTGTTTATTAGGTTTTTTTGTTGTTTTTTTTTGTACACAGTATGCCTTTTGTGCGTATGGTTTCTTCATGTATGGAACGCGGTGTATTGCAAAGAACGTATGGTTTCTTCATGTATGGAACGCGGTGTATAGCAAAGAACTGGTTCCTCTTTTATCCAGTGTTTCTTCATGTTATGGCGCGTTGATTGCTAATAGAACTATGTTTTTTCATGTATGGAGCGCGTATATAGCATAAGAAGCTATGGTTCTTCAAGTGGAATGCGTTTTATAGCAAAGAACTGGTTTCCTCATTTTGTATTCAGTATGGTTTTCTTCATGTAGTTGACGCGGTGTATTGCAAAGACGTATGGTTTCTTCATGTATGGAGCGCGGTGTATTACAAAGAACGTATGGTTTCTTCATGTATGGAGCGCGGTGTATTACAAAGAACGTATGGTTTCTTCATGTATGGAACGCGGTGTATTGCAAAGAACGTATGGTTTCTTCATGTATGGAACGCGGTGTATAGCAAAGAACGTATGGTTTCTTCATGTATGGAACGCGGTGTATAGCAAAGAACGTATGGTTTCTTCATGTATGGACGCGGTGTATAGCAAAGAACGTATGGTTTCTTCATGTATGGAACGCGGTGTATAGCAAAGAACGTATGGTTTCTTCATGTATGGAACGCGGTGTATAGCAAAGAACGTATGGTTTCTTCATGTATGGAACGCGGTGTATAGCAAAGAACGTATGGTTTCTTCATGTATGGAGCGCGGTGTATACAAAGAACGTATGGTTTCTTCATGTATGGAAGCGCGGTGTATTGCAAAGAACGTATGCTTTCTTCATGTATGGAACGCGGTGTATTGCAAAGAACTGGTTTCTCTTTTATGCAGTATGGTTTCTTCAAGTATGGAGCGCGGTGTATTGCAAAGAAACGTATGGTTTCTTCATGTATGGAGCGCGGTGTATTGCAAAGAACGTATGGTTTCTTCATGTATGGAACGCGGTGTATAGCAAAGAACGTATGGTTTCTCATGTATGGAACGCGGTGTATAGCAAAGAACTGGTTCCTCTTTTATCCTGCCCACCTCAGTGTCATTTACCTTTTATCAACAGCAATGGATTTCTGTTGCTATAATTGTTGTTGTTGTTGTTACTACCAAGGTGAAATGGTTTCTCACAGACAAAAATTATGGACTAATTTATTACTTTTATGTGAAATACCACATTATGTTTTTCAGTTTGTATATGAAGTGATGTACAAGAAAATTATTTATGCAAAATGCCTTAAGACTTAACATGGCATCAATAACAATATCGTCCCTGAATTGTCAGGGACTAGGAGACCTTCAGAAGAGAAGAGACGTATTTCATTTTCTTAGGGAAAAAGTCACACTGTATCTACTGCCTTCAGGATACTCACTTCAATGAAAAACTTGAAAGATATGTAACGTCTGAATGGGGATATAGATGTTTCTTCTCCTCCTTTAAGTCAAATGCAAGGGGAGTTGCAATATTATTTAATAATAATTTCGAATTTAAAATCAACGAAATAGAAAGGGATTCAAACGGAAACTATATCATTATGTCCATGACAACCTTCGAGAAGAAGATTCTGCTGGTAAATATTTACGGACCTAATAAGATAATCCTGAATTTTACAAAAACTTAAAGGGCAAAATACAGAAATATGAAAATCATGCACTTGTTTTAGTTGGTGACTGGAACCTTGTCCTCGATCCCTATTTAGATTATTATAATTATAGCAATATAAACAATCCAAAGGCAAAAAAATGTGTTGAAAACATGATGGCTGACTTCGCTCTGTCAGACGTTTGGCAAGATAATAATCCACAAGTAAAACGCTATACATGGCACAGATCATCGCCTTTAAAGCAGAGAAGGTTAGATTTCTTTCTTATCTCAGAAGACCTTATGTTGAATTTTGAAGATGCAGATATTACACCTGGATATCGAACAGATCATTCAATGGTTGTTCTGAAATTGAAATTTGGGAAAACTATTAAACACAACACATTCTGGAAATTTAATTGTGAATTGTTAAAATACAAACAATATGTAGACGAAGTACATAATTCAATTGATGAAATCATCTGTGAATATTCGAAAGAACAGTATGACGTAGAAACACTCTCTCGAATCCCACTTAAAGATGTTGAACTTATTGTATCAGATAAAGTTTTTATTGACTTTTTGCTCATGAAAATAAGATCGAAAACTATTGCATATGCTACTATGAGGAAAAAAAGGCTTTAAAAAAAGAAGATGATTTATTAAAAGAAATCGGTGTTTTAGAAAACAAAGAAAATAAAACAGAGGATGACTTTAAATTGTTAAAAGAAAAACAACAACTAGTGACACTCAGAGAGAAGAAAACACAGGGAGTTATATTAAGATCAAGAGCTAAATGGATTGCTGAAGGGGAAAAAATATCAAACTACTTTTGTAATTTAGAAAAGAGTCACTATGTTAATAAAAGTATGACAAACTGGTGGACAGCAATGGAACACTTATAGATGAGCCAAATAAGATAAAGAAAGAAGTTCATTTATTTTATAAACGACTGTATTCCAAAAGAAACCTAGATACATGTGACGTAAAAGACTTAATACAAGAGTGTCCAAAAGTATCTAGAGAAGAACAAGATTCCCTAAATGGAGAAATACGTTTAGAAGAAGCCGGCTTTCCTTTGAAAACCATGAAAAATTGTAAAAGTCCTGGTTCAGACGGTTTTGGAGCTGAATTTTATAAATTTTTCTGGGGAAAAATTTGGTCCTTTTGTAGTTCGTGCTCTAAATCAGTCAGTGAAGGATGGGGAACTGTCAACCACTCAAAAAGAAGGAATAATCACCTGCATACCTACACCGGATAAATCGGGAGAGAATATAAAAAACTGGAGACCTATTTCAATTTTAAATGTTCTGTATAAAATTGGGTCTGCATGCATCGCAAATAGAATTAAAAAAAAAGGTTCTTCCGAGCTTAATAAGTGAAGATCAGACAGGTTTCATTGCAAATAGATATCTTGGGGATAACATACGGCTTATTTATGACCTAATTAAATACCCAATATAATAATATAATAATAATTAACTATCTGGAAGTGAGACAATTACCCGGACTTTTACTCTGTTTAGATTTTGAGAAAGCTTTTGATTCTCTCGACTGGGGGTTTTTATTTAAAATTTTGAGAGAATATGGTTTCGAAAATAGCATATGTAATTGGATACAAACGTTTTATAAAAAAAAAACAACAACATAAAATCAACTGTTATAGTTAACGGTCAAACTTCGGATTGGTTTCACACTGAAAGAGGCTGTAGACAGGGAGATCCACTTTCGCCTTATCTATTCATACTGTGTGTAGAAATCTTAGCAATCATGATAAGAGAAGATAAAGATATAAAAGGTGTTAAAATAAACAACAAAGAACTTAAAATATCTCAATTTGCTGATGATACACAATTAATGAATAATGGAGATCGAATATCTTTTGAAATACCTGTCCAATTAATAGAGAGATTTGGAAAGTTTTCAGGACTTTTCCTAAATGCAGATAAAACACAAGCAGTATGGCTAGGTTGTAAGAAAGGCTCAAAAATAAAATATATGCAACATTTAAATATACAATGGAACCCTGATAAGTTTAAAATGTTGGGAATATGGTTCACAAATGATGTAAAAAAAAAAACTGTGAAGAGATTAATAATGCTGAAAAATTATCAGAAATAACAGCCTTGTTTAAAATATGGATGAAAAGAAACATTACTCCTCTTGGACGAGTTGCTGTGTTAAAATCGTTGATTTTTATCTAAATTGATTCATCTATGGATTTTACTTCCAAATCCACCAGATGACTTCATAAATGATTGTCAGAGAATGTGTTTTGGGTTTGTTTGGAATGGTAAACGGGATAAAATAAGTAGAAAAATTGCAATAAAAAGCATAAAGGAGGGGGTTTAGGCATATCCGATATTAGAAAACATATCAATGCTCTAAAACTTACCTGGCTGAGAAAATTTAAAACAACAAAACACAAGTGGAAAAATATTGCCTGTGTAATGTATCCTTTTTTTTCGAAGAAATAGAAAAATATGGTCCTTGTCATCCTTTGAATAAATACAATAATGTATTCTGGATCCATACATTCATGGCATATAGATATTTTTGTAGACACCTGAAAACAAAAACACAATCGGATGTACTGTCCGAGCCAGTCTTTCATAATGATAAATTTAAAATTGGTAATAATGTAATAAGATATAGTTGGACTTGAAAAGGGGTTTACTGTGTTTCACATTTTTTTAAAAACGACGGAAGTTTTCTAAGTTTAAACGAATTTAATAGAAAATATGATATGGGTGAATGCTTCTTGGCTTACTGAGGCTGTGTAAGTTCTATTAGGAAATATATACAGCAAACTGGTCTTAATATATCAATTAATCAAAATATAAAAGAAAAACCAAGAGCTCTAAAAATAATATACTCTATATCCAAGGGATCAAGACTGTACTATGACCTTTTCACATTTGACAGCAAACTTCCTAATTCGTGTCAGAAATGGACTGAAAAACTGGGAACAGAAATTTCTTGGGAAAAGGTTTTCAACCAAAGTCATAAAATACAGGGAATAAAAAATTAATGGCTGCAGCTTCGTATCGTACACAGGATTCTTGGAACTAACGTAGTTTTAAAGGAAATGGGGATAGTGGGGAATAACAATTGTGATTTCTGTAGAGAAACTAAGGACAACATAGAGCATATTTTCTGGGAGTGTGATTACTCAAAACAGCTTTGGGAAAATTTGGAGAGATTGCTAAAATCAAAATGTTTTCCAGGTACGAACTTTACATTTCGTGAGAAAGTTATACTTTTTGGATATGATGAAATCATATCTACAGACTCGGTTTTACACTTAATAATTCTGTTAGGAAAACAGTATATCTATAAA
The DNA here is from genome assembly GCA_033310375.1 of Conus canariensis. Classification (NCBI taxonomy): domain Eukaryota; kingdom Metazoa; phylum Mollusca; class Gastropoda; order Neogastropoda; family Conidae; genus Conus; species Conus canariensis. Next base: position 66,518,894 of record CM065734.1, read on the forward strand.
TGCAAATTTGACCATAAACTTCCTGATATAGTCTCCTTCCAAAGGTACCTACTCTCACGTTATAAATCGAAAAATACAATGCAGATATAAATTGGAATGGACATGTTTTTAAAACAAGATGGTTACAATATTTACCACTTATAGAAACGGCATGAGAAGAAAAACAGGGGAGAAAGAAAGAAGGAAAAAGATGAAACAAACATGAAAATTATAATTATGTAAAGTGATATTTTCTCCTGTAAATGTTGCATTGATAAAACAATACTTTGGGTTGGATTCATCAATGATTACAATGTTTAGAGTGCATTGAAAATTATGAACATACATGTATACAAATGTCTTTATTCTTGCTGAAGTTGCTGTTTAGATCTCGATAGCTGTTCGTTACATAGATGTACATGTACGTGTATATCTGTTGTTGTTTTTTTTATAGCCATTTTTTATTCGTGTATGTTTGGTAAAAAAAATTATTACTCTTTATGTACAAATGTTATGTTTTTTTTTGTACGTTGATTAAAACGAATTAAAAAAGTTTTTAAAAAAAGTGATAGAAGACATGATGGGGTGATGGTGAGGCATTGAAGAGGAAGGGGGGCTATAGGGCATGACAAAAAAGCAGAAGAGCACACAAAACAAAGTATGAAGTAACGCAGTTTTAATGCACGACACAAAACAGGACAAGAAATTTTCGGCAATATGCCTTCCTCAGCGACAAAAACATACAGACATAAACATGCACAATACTCCCCATGTGAAGCCAAAGTGGTGAGTGAAGTAGACAGAGGGACAGTGGGACAGAGGGTGAGTAGAGTTCGAGGAATAGGGCACGAGGAAAGAGGGTAGAGTAAAGTGAGGAGGAGGAAAAGGAGAGAGAGAGGAGAGAGAGAGAGAGAGAGAGAGAGAGAGAGAGAGAGAGAGAGAAGAGAGAGAGAGAGAGAGAGAGAGAGAGATGGGGGGGGGGGGGGAGAAAGAGAGGCGAGAGACAGAGAGAGAAAATGGAAGTAGAGGAAGAGTGGAGAATGAGAGAGAGAAGAGGAGGGGAAGGAGAGTGAGTGGAGGGGGAGGGTGTGATGGTATGTAGAGGGTGTGTTGCATATGAATGAAATGAACAAGAGAAAACACAATAAATAAAATACAATATGCTCAAAAAAGCATTTTAAATGACAAGGGGAGGGGGGGAGAGAGAGAGAGAGAGAGAAGCTGGTCAGCCGCCTAAAGCACCCGACCCAAGTCTGACCCAAGGGTAGGTTGCCCTACCCAAGCACCAAGGGGTGAGAGGGAAAACGGGAGAACCCCGAGAAAAAACCCACTAGCCAGACGCAGCTAAGAGCTGCAAGGCTCACCTCCCCCCACAGAAAAAAAAAGCACTTGCCCGCGGCCACAACCACACACACACACACACACACACACACACACACACACACACACACACACACACACACACACACACAACCACACACACACATACATACAAGTGCGCGCGCGCGCGTGAACAACCATGCACGCAGACATACACACGCCAATAAGCACACACACACAACCACACATATACCTTAAAAAAAAAAAAAAAGGATGGGGTGGTGGGTGGGTGGGTGGGGGGTTACAATGGGGAATAAATGGGTAAATGTACAAACAAGGCATACATTAAGACATTTGGGTATAGCATAGGGAGGTAGGTGGTGCTATGGTGGCGCAACAGAAAAAAAGGGCAAAAATAAGAGCATTAAAGCAAAAGATAGATATGAGGTCATGATGAGAGGCGCTAACAACACTCCCAATGACCACCAAAAAAAAAAAAAAAATTCATTCATCTGTACATATATATACACATATGTATATAAATATATACATATATATATATATATATATATATATATATACAGATAGATAAATAAAGGGAAAAAAAGGGGGGAGGGAGGGGAAAGGGGAGGGGGCGGGGGAAAGAAGGAGAGACATAAAGAGAAGAAAAGAAGGACCTAAAGCAAGGGTGGAGGTATGAGGGAGGGCGAGAGGGAGGAGGGTGGGGGTGTGAGAGAGGAGAATAGTTGAGGTCAAAAGTAGAGAGAAAGGAAGTAAGAGGGAAAGTAAAGAGAAGGAAGGAAAGGGGGAAGGAGCCCTTAAGAGGACGAAAGAAAAGGAACAAGGACGGAGGAGAGAGGGAGCAGAAGGGAAAGGGGGAGGAGGGGGTAGGGAGGGGTAGAAGGGGGGGTGAAAGGGGGGAGGGAAAAAAAAAGGAGGGGAGGGGAGAGGGGGGAGAGAAAGGGGCCAAGGAAAGTAGGAAGGAGAGGGATAGATACAAAAGTAAGTGAAAAGAAAAATAAATGAATCAATAAAATAAAAGAAAATAGAAAAAACAAAAAGACAGGAGACTGGGGAGCTAACCCTACTCAGAAACTCCTGGCAAGAGATATAGGCTCTCAAACGATCATTCCAGTAGGCGCTAGGCTCTACGGTCACGAAGAGGCCACTGATGCAGACCAACCATGCACAGGTAAGTACTAAGGGGGAAAGGGGAATGATAAGTCACTGTCCACCTGATTTGGCTCGGGAAAAAGAAGTACACAGAATTGCTAAGCTTTTTCATTGATACCAGCTGGATTTCTGGTGCCCAGTTGCTGAATCAGGTGAGACTCCATATCCTTCCTGTCTCTAGAGTCACTAGTTTTCATGAGCCACAAGCCCTTCACTCTTGCATTGTGTGCGGAATGGCTGGGGAGGTTGAAGTGCTTGGCTACTGGTTTGTCCCTGTTGTATTTAATGTCAGCGAGGTGTTCCTTGAATCTGACAGTCAAAGTGCGTCCGGTCTCGCCGATGTAAAGTTTAGAGCAAATGGTGCAGTGGATGATGTAGATCAGGTTAGTGGTTTGGCAGTTAAAGAATCCAGAGACAGTCAAAAAAAATTCTAGCTGAGTGGGCACAAGACTGAAGGATGTTCCAGTTGGTTTGGAGAATTTTGCGCACCTGGTGGACAGAAGTGTGGTAGAGCAGGCTGACAACAGGTCTGTCTCTGGTTGATGCCTGGGGTTTCGGTTCCAGAGCTTGTGGGCGGGCGATGAGCTGGACTTTCTGGAGAGCATGATCAATGATGTCTTCGGGGTAGTGGCGATCAAGGAAGAACTGTTTCATTTCAAGGGCTTTTACATAAAGACAGAGTTCTCAGAGCAGAGTCTGTGGAGCCTCAAGAACTGAGAATAGGGTATGCTGGTTTTGGTACTGGGATTATGTGACGATCTGTCGTCGAGATAAGAGTGGGAGTCCATAGGTTTGTAGTGGATGGAAGTGGAGAGTCCACTATCAGTGATGGAGAGACTCATGTCAAGGAAAGTGATGCACTTTTCAGATATTGCGTAGGTGAACTTGATTGCTGGATGAAAGTTCTGGATTGCTGTGATGAAGACATGGAGATCACTGATGGGCATGGAGGTGGCACCAAGTCCGTCATCGATGTAGCGTTTATAAAATTCAGGGATAGAACCATGGTTTGTTGCAGGAAGTTGTGTTCAAAGTATCCCATGAAGAGGCATGCGTAGCTGGGGCCCATTTTGGTACCCATGGCGACACCACTGATTTGTTTGAAAGTGTCGCCAAGGAAGGTAAAGGTGTGTTGGTGAGGACAAGTTCCGCAAGGCGAATAAGAGTGGTGGTCGCAGGGAAAGGGTCTTTGGTTGAGAAAAAATGACAGGGCTTGCAGTCCATCTGCATGGGGAATACTAGTATATAGAGATGTCACGTCGAGAGTGAATAGATATTTAGGCTGAAACTTCGGATTGAGGTGGAGGTCATTGATGAGACTGAGAGCATGAGTTGTGTCCTTGATGAACGTAGGCAGGTCTTGAACGAGGGGTTGGAGGATGGAGTCAAGGTATTCGGAAATATTTTCTGTGGGGCAACTGCAGGCTGAGACGATGGGTCTACCAGGGGTGTTAGCCTTGTGAATTTTGGGCAGAAGGTAGAAAATGGACTCTCTGGTCTTGGCTTTGATCAACAGTTTAGCCGTAGGGGGTAAGTGGCCTTTTTTGACAAGGTCCTTAATGGTTTTTGAAATAGTTTTCTGGTCTACTGGGAGGGTGGGCTGTTCCAGTTTCTGGTAGCTGGTGGTGTCGTTGAGTTGCCTGAGAGCTTCTGCTATATACAGGTTCCTGTCCCACACCACTACCGCACCACCTTTGTCAGCTGGTTTTATGACAATGTCATCCCTCTTGCAGAGGGACTCAAGAGCTTGAATTTCTGTGGGGGTAAGGTTGGAAATCGTGCTGGGGAGACCCCTGTCTACCGAGAACCACCCCGTGGGAATAATGAAGTTGAATGCTACATCAAAACATGCAAACTTAAATTCTCCCCCAGCACGATTCCCAACCTTACCCCCACAGAAATTCAAGCTCTTGAGTCCCTTGCTTTAGGTCCTTCTTTTCTTCTCTTTATGTCTCTCCTTCTTTCCCCCCGCCCCCTCCCCTTTCCCCTCCCTCCCCCCCCTTTTTTCCCCCCTTTATTCATCTATCTGTATATATATATATATATATATATATATATATATATATATATATATATATATATATGGCTGAACAATTAAGTAGTGGGGGAAAACAAATGCAGGCTAACAATTCTTCAGTCATTATAGTAATGACTTGGCAAAGATTTGAACTTTTAGAAAAAAAAAAAAAAATTGAAGATGTAGAAAATGTGTATATATTTATATACATATGTGTATATATATGTATAGATGAATGAATTTTTTTTTTTTTTTTTGGTGGTCATTGGGAGTGTTGTTAGCGCCTCTCATCATGACCTCATATCTATCTTTTGCTTTAATGCTCTTATTTTTGCCCTTTTTTTCTGTTGCGCCACCATAGCACCACCTACCTCCCTATGCTATACCCAAATGTCTTAATGTATGCCTTGTTTGTACATTTATTCCCCATTGTAACCCCCCACCCACCGACCCACCGCCCCATCCTTTTTTTTTTTTTTTAAGGTATATGTGTGGTTGTGTGTGTGTGTGCTTATTGGCGTGTGTATGTCTGCGTGCGTGGTTGTTCACGCGCGCGCACACTTGTATGTATGTGTGTGTGTGGTGTGTGTGTGTGTGTGTGTGTGTGTGTGTGTGTGTGTGCGTGTGTGTGTGTGTGTGTGTGTGTGTGTGTGTGGTTGTGCCCGCGGGCAAGTGCTTTTTTTTTTTCTGTGGGGAGATGTGAGCCTTGCAGCTCTTAGCTGCGTCTGGCTAGTGGGTTTTTTCTCGGGGTTCTCCCGTTTTCCCTCTCACCCCTTGGTGCTTGGGTAGGGCAACCTACCCTTGGGTCAGACTTGGGTCGGGTGCTTTAGGCGGCTGACCAGCTTCTCTCTCTCTCTCTCCCCCCCCCCCTCCCTTGTCATTTAAAATGCTTTTTTGAGCATATTGTATTTTATTTATTGTGTTTTCTCTTGTTCATTTCATTCATATGCAACACACCCTCTACATACCATCACACCCTCCCCCTCCACTCACTCTCCTTCCCCTCCTCTTCTCTCTCTTATTCTCCACTCTTCCTCTACTTCCATTCTCTCTCTGTCTCTCCCCTCTCTTTCTCCCCTCCCCCCCCCCCCCCCGTCTCTCTCTCTCTCTCTCTCTCTCTCTCTCTCTCTCTCTCTCTCTCTCTCCTTTTCCTCCTC
>CM065734.1:66529539-66542039 GCA_033310375.1 Conus canariensis
CCGCGCCAGCCATTTTAAAAAAAGTATCTAGCCCAGAACCTGCAGAAAGCGACCCACCGCCACCAGTTATAAGCAGCCCACAGCCAGAAAGCGACCCACCGCCACCAGTTATAAGCAGCCCAGAAAGCAGTCCACCACCTGTTGATGTACCTCACCCGGCAGACACACCAGCGAAAAGACAGCCCTTGTTGTGTTTTTAACTTTTACTGGATTAGCCATACTTTATTTCACTAAAAATTAAACCGGCAGCCAGCACTCCTAACGTCCACAGATGGTCGGCCATATAACCAGCCACTTTGCCTATTGTAGACAAAATCCAACTAACAACACTGCCTATTATGCCAGGCAGAGCATCAAGCGCTTTGACAGCTAACTTCTTTAATAGGTTTGCTAGATGATGCAGTTGTTTTCTAATCCAACTTTTGCCGGGCTGAGGCGTTGGAGGAGCTACTGGCCCTGTTGGCGCACCGCCAGTTAATGCATAAACCAGTGTAGAGATAGCAAACCCAACAGCCGTCAATATACTAACTATTGTAATTCCCTGCTCTCTGAACAGAATTCTTATTCTTTCTGCTAACGTAGTATTTTCATGAAGGAGTCTGTTTATAGTTTCTCTGATTCTGTTTGTTTGAGACACTATTTTTTCTCTGTTAGTAGACAGCGCTTCTAACCTGGCCGCTCTTTCTAGCATTAAATCTTGTATTTTCTGCTGTATTCTAGCCTTTTCCTCTCGCCCTAAATTGTTATCATCTGCATCGGCCAGTTTATTTCTTTCTTCTTCTATCTCTCTATCTAGCTCACCAAGTTTTGCCAAATTGTTTGTTAGTTCACCCTTATAGTCTTTAGAGCAGTATTAAGACCCATGATTTCACGCATAGGCAATGGAGAATCATCAATTGTTTTTAATTGTGTCTCCTCATTAAAACTCGTCTCAATTTCTGCTATTAGTTCATCTGCTGTTCGATTTAATTCTTGAAGAGGTATGTTTTGCATTTCAGATCGTGTTGGCAGCCTTTGCCCAAAGTTCTGTAAAGCACTAACAGCCTCAGGCCTTAGATTGCCAATAAAGTTTAACTGCCTTTGGTCAGAAATAGGGAGCTCTCTAAGAATTGTGCTCCTGCTTAAAAACTGGGTTGGGTCTGGTTTTGTAGTAAGCCGTACAAGCTTTCTGTTACTAGTTCTTACAAACAAATGATTATTTTCATCTGTTAAAAAATTAGAAACATTAAGCGCTTCTGGCTGCTCTCGCCCTATACTGCCATATAACGATTCAATTCTATCTAACAATCGTATTTGACTTAATCCTGCTCCTTGCCATGCTGCTGCTCCTTCAAGTTCTTCTTGCAATGAAGGACTCGGCTCTCTTTCTTCATCTTCTTCTTCAATAGGATCAACCGCGTCAAAATCTTCATCAGCCATATTTATATATTTATTATTTTTTGTTTTATAAAAAATGAACCCATACGGCTGCGACCTCGATCCATTCAGAAAAGCGAAGGAACCCCACGGCATAAAAGGCATAAGACAGACTGTGCGGGTTGTAAATAATCCATCAACAATTGAGCCTAATGAAATGTTAACAGTAAGACTTAGTGACCTTGGGCCTGACGATGTTATAATGCCAGGCACTGCCAGGCTGTCATTCAAAATAGATATTGAGTCGGCGGATCCTAATGCTACTGTCGTTGCTAACCTGGGCAGGGCCATCAATAAAAATATGGTAATTAAACTGGAGGGTAGAGAAGTCTTCTCACTGAGTAGCGCAGACATTTTTAATCTCTATTCTGATCTGTGGCTACCCAGAACAGAAAGGAAAGACAAAATCTTTCAAGGAATCCAGAGTCCAAACGGTCTTAAGCACAGGCTTAATGCTGCAGATGCAAAGGAAGACGAGGGAGATCAGGCAATAGCCGAGCATTTAAGAACAGATTTTGCATCCCTCTAGATTTTGAACTGTTAAAAACCCATCAGCCATATTACCAAGGCGTTCTAAGAGACAAACTTACTTACGAACTGTCATTTAATGACAGCGGGTCTGTTATTCTATCAGATGACCCAACAGCTAGATACACTGTCAGCAACATCTCTCTTAATTTTGACGTTGTTACTAACCCCGAACTGGCTAGAACAATCTTAAACCAGTATAAAAGTAGGACGGTTGTTTACTTTGAAAGAGTTTTACACCACAGTCTAGCGATTAAAAACAAGCAAGACACCGTCTGGGAAATAGCTATAAGCAATTCTTTAAGGTCCCTAAAGGGGGTTCTCTTGCTATTTACTGAACCCTCAGCTCCTTTTCAGAGAGAATCTGAGGTGTTTTACAACCCAAAAATTGAGCAACTGTCTTGCACAGTAGATGGCAAGCCTTTTCAGCTGTATTCAGCTGGACTTTTACCCGACCAACACTTTGATGAAATAAGAAAATTGTTTGCTGGAGGCAGACAGACAAGCCCCACAGCCGATCATGTGTGTAAAAAACTTCACCTTCACGATGTAAGACTTGAAGATTATCTAACAGACAAATATGGATTATGGCTGGATTTTAGATCCACGTATGACAACAGACTGCACGGGAGTGGAAGAAGGGTAGGGTCAGATGGCATACTCATACAGATTAATAAGGAAGAGGAGGAGAATGGTCAGATACAAATGCACGTTTTTGTGGTTTATGACGCCCAGCTGAACATTGAAGAAAATAGACTGAAAGAAATAGCCTATTAAAACAGATGGATAGTTTGAACTTTTTGCCCAAAGACCCGCACTGTTCGCTTATTTGTGGGATTACTGGATGTGGGAAAACTGTCTTCGTGCTTGATTTGTTACAAACAATCTACAGGTTTCATTACGAGTACATTGTTATATTCTGCACAACCATTAAGCACAACAAGTCTTACAAAGAAAGGCAGTTTGTTTGGACAGACGAGAATATATTTTTAGTTGATCCTACTGACAAGCTAAGCGACTGTTTAGAACATTACTATAGGCTATTTGAGGGAACCGAAACGCTGTTTATTATTGATGACTGTTCAGCCGAACAAGACATTGTAAAAAAAAAGAAGGACTCTGTCTAAGCTAGCCTTTAGCGGAAGACACGCATTAGTTTCTGTTTGGCTCTTAACTCAAAAATACAATGCGGTCTTAAAAGACTTTAGATCGCAGTTAAAATCAGTCATCTTATTCTATACTAAGGACAGGGACAGTTTTGAAGAATGTTTAAGTGAAAACTATATAATCAGGGACAGGGATGAACTAAAAAAAAATAAAAGAGCAGCTAGAAAAATCTAAGCACGCTAAACTATGCTTACGGACTGACCCACCAGTTCAATACGTTTGCTTATTATAGATTGCTCATTATAGATTGCTTATTATAGATTGCTCATTATAGATTGCTCATTATAGATTGCTCATTATAGATTGTTTATAACAATTTGTTTATAATAAATTGTTTATATTAAAAAGAATGTCTCGAGGACCTGAATCAAAAGCAGAGTTAGCACCTAAATGCGTTGCAGTAGAGCTAAAAGATCTAGCAGATACAACTGACTTTGATCTAATAGGAGTGACAGGAAATGTTTATGGATTTGAGTACGCCAACGATGGTGTTTACAAACGAATAGAAATTGAAGATAAAAAACGGCAGCAATATCCTACCCTGGAAGAGATAAAAAATCTAAGGGCAAACGATTTTGGCAAACACGAATACAAACTTCATAAACGAGAGAATGCTTGGGCGTTGTTTCCTGACATTAACTGGGATTTAAAGTTTGAACTACGAAGCCCCCATGTATACTTTGATAAGAAATACAATTTTAGAAAAGCTTCGAATGAAGGACGCCTTCTTGCTAGCCTAGTCCCAGGAACACAACAGAAAAAGCAGATTGAAATAACCAGGCAGGGCTCTGTATATATGCTGCGGAGAAAGAAGTCCTTAGCTGAAGTGGGGGGCGACACCGTCGGCTTAGAGTTTAACCCAAAACTAGAATCACTGCCTAGAAAAATGACGATGCTTTTTCGCTTATTTATCACTCCAAGGGAGTCTGATCCTAGTTTGCCAGAGCATACGTTAATCAGAGGTGTACAAATAAAGTCTGAAAACTTGGGCGGGCCTCTTAGGCTTGTTATTGCTATTACTAAAAACGGGGATGAAATAAACACTTCTGTATCATCTGACAAAGTCACTGTGATGGTTGACAAAGACAAACTAACAGTACTCGATTTTATTTTCATTAAGTATGTTGATTTTATTGCGTTTTACTCTGTTGATGAAGTGCTGCCAGAAGGGTTAATAAGAAAATATGTACAAGATTAATCTTAATTAAAAAATTAATCTTAATTAAAAATGGATGATCAGGCTCAAAAGTTTAGGTTAGAGCAAACAACTGAACTTCAAGAAGAAATAGAAAGTGACTTGAATAAGTATAGGGTTACTAGAAAGAAATATGCTAAATTTTAAATACTCTTTCTTATATAATCACCGGCTCATCAGCTGTAGCGAGCGTAAGTGCTGGGTCTAGCGTTGCTCTTTTAGCTACTGGGGCTGGAGCGCCAGCCTCTTTAGCATTAGGGAGCATTGGTTTGGGTTTAGGTGCTATGTCTATGATTGTGAGTGCTGTTTTAAAAAAATTAACGCCTAAACTACAAAAGCACAATGCCATTGTGGCCCTAGCATCAGCAAAACTTTGTTCATTAAGACTGAGAATAAGCAAAGCATTGCAGGATGAAAACATTACAGCTGAAGAATTTGAGCATCTTATGGCTGATGGTGAGGATTACAGGCGACAAAAAACTGAACTTCAAAAGGAGTGGAGAAAGACTTTTACTTCGCAACAAGTAGACACTGAGACAATCAAACAGAACATTGAAAAGCAAGCAAACAATCAGTTAAACCCAAAAATAGACTAAAAAAATAAGATGTGAACTAAAAAAATAAATAAATAAATAAATCATAAGTTTAACAAAAAATAAATACTTTTTTTTTTTAACTAATCGGCACCGTATTTGGTGGGACAACTTGCAACTCTTCGCGAACAAACGATCTTTCAGGGACGGACTTTTTAGACGTAGTAGCACCGCTAGAAGAAAGAGCCTCTCTTAAATAATATACGGGAGGGGCTGTTTTCATAATTCTTTCAACTTCATATACGTCTACGCTCCATATAGGGTCTGTGGCTCTAATTCTAACATCGCCCTCTGCTTCTCCAGGCGCATACAAGTATCTTACTTTTAGTCCAAAAGGTAAGAGTTTTTGATTACCTTGAATGTCTTCAGTAATGCTAATTTTTTTTAATTAGATCGCGTTCACTGGCTTAAGACCCGTTGCTTTAAATTCTTCATTGTTCATGGCGCGTAAGACTGCTGGCAATCTCCTAACCCATTCTGTGTTGCGCGTCCTGTCCATAAGATCTCTATGATATCGACAGGTAAACAGACGCTCAGCTAGATTCTTATTAAAGTTTTCTACTAGGGCCTGGGAGCGATGGTTGCCCGGAATTCCTCTCTTAACTGTAACCCGATGTCTTAAAAACAGTTGGTTTACAGCCCCTTTAAACTCTTTCCCATCATCAACCTGAATCAGCCTAGGATACTTTAATGGACCTCGCATGTATATTTGTTGTAAAGCCACAGCCACAGCAGTTGAGCTTTTATCCGTTAAAGGCTCAGCGTCTTTATACCTTGAAGCCATGTCAACAACAGTCAGGGCATACTTAAACTTTTTTCTTCTAACTTTGTCATGTGGAAGGTACAACAAGTCCATCTGGTGGGTGTCATTAGGAACTGAGTTAACAAATCGAGGTCTTATTATTCTTTTTGGGGCAGGCAGATATATTTGCCAGATCGCTTGTTTTGAAAGCCAGTCTTTCGCTTCTGATTCAGACACCCTAGCAGCTTTACTCAGTTTATCAATAGCAGCCTTTCCTTTCCAATACCCTCTAGGAGAATAATATATTTTGTACTTCGTATCGTCCATAAGAAGGGACTGTTTTTTTTTTATTACATTTTAACTATGTTTTAGATTGAATATGCAAGAAGAAAGATTGCTCCCATAGCACCTATAATAAAGCCTATTTCCACCATTTTCTGATCCTCAGATGGTTCATAAAAGTCGGACAGTTCTGGCGGTGCCGATGTTAGAAACTTCTTTCCTGTCACTAAGTAATATTCATTCATTGCTTCATCAACGTCTGTAAATGTGTGCTCTGCATGTCCCTGTTCTCTTAACTTTTTATTAATAAAGTCTAAGTGAGCAATTCTCCTTTTTTCGTAAGCGTCTCTTGCCTTAGCTAAATCTTCCATTGCCTTGTTATGGCGTTCTCTCTCTTCATCAGACCGCAATTTACTAAACATATAATTGTTGCCGGAGAAAGCCAATGCATTAACAATAGCCCCACCCACCATCAGAACTATTCCAGACATCTTTTTTATAAATTAATGAATCTTTTTTTATTTATAAATCAATCTGCCTAAATGCATTAATCTTTCTATGCATTAATCTTTCTATGCATTGATGTTTTCTGGGATAATCCCCTGTGCAACAAGAAAGTCTTTTGAGGCAATCCCCGCCGTTATTACAGCTATAACCTTAACAACATCCTCAATGTCTAACCTTCCTAGATCAGCCGGCTCATTTTAAACATGTTTTTTGCTAACATGCTATATCCTATACTAAGGCTGCCGATTACAGCAGATTGGTAAATCGTATTGATGATCTTTGCAGTGCTCATGTTTTTTATTAACTAAAAAAATAATTAAAATAATCATAATATGAAAGACTGTCTATGTGCTTTTTAATCAGATAATCTTTTGTTGCTAGAGCTAAAAATAAGGCTGTAACTAGTTTCGGCGAATCTTCTATCTTTCCTATGTTGGGCGGTTTTATTCTTAACAAACATTTTGCTAGGGTTGAGTAAACTATAACGCCAACAATGGGCACTGCATAATTAACCAGCGTTATACTCATGGTTTTATTTTTTTATTTGCTTTTAAAAAGGGCTTTAAAAATGGCGGCCAAACACAGCGAATCTGATCTAATGATTTTAGTAGAAAATTGTAATGAACTATTTGACAGAGCGGTGAAAGTGTTAGACACTTGGCTTGAGAATGATGTAAACATTTTAATCAAAAATCATAGTGAACTATCTAACGAAGCAATCAAAGAGTTAAGCATTGGCTGTAGTGATTCAAAAGCTAAAGCATTGGCAGTCGTTCGTGTAAAATTGAGGTGTCTTGAAGTATTGCAACGCTTGAGTAAAGAATAAAAACGCGTTTACTTACTTTTACTTACTTTTTTTTTTTAATTTACGTAAAATATTGTGAGTTAAAAAATGAACCCCGCAAGTGAGTCCGAGTTTGAAATACTACCTCCCAACAACGTACAGTTGGAAGGTAGTAACAAATCATTAAACAATAAGTTCATTGAATTAGACATGGACATCATTAACCCCACAAACGTTCAAAAAAGTGTAACACATGCTATTTCTAAAATTCCAGAGTCTCTTCAAATTAACCCGCCAGCAAAAATGTTGTTGGTCATTCTGATTAAATATATAACCCCTGATAATAGTAGTATGCAAGTCTGGGTTTCAACTAGACAGAAAGAAGTAATTAGCTATTACGACTTTAAACCTGGCTGGGCTGATTACATGCTTACACAGTTTAACCATGCAAGTGAAGAAGCGAAATTGCGCGGCTCCGGTTGGTCTGAAGGAACAGTCCTTGAAATCAGATTAAGACAAGTCAAATACTTTCCTATAGTCGGCAATTCTTACATCCCTCTCCCAAAAGAGTTAGTTTTTAAACGGGCAGTCCTAAACATACATAATTCAGACAACTTATGTTTCATGTGGTGTGTTTTGGCACACTTACATCCTGTTAAAAAGAATGCAGACAGAGTTTCCAATTATTGGCAGTATAAAGATAGTCTGAACTTTGATAACATAAACTTTCCAGTAGACATAGAAAGTATTGATCAGTTTGAAGAGCAAAACAAACCAATAACCGTGAGCGTATACACATGGTCTGTAGTAGACAATCTAGTCCCTCTAAGGATCTCTCCCAATGCTCCCCCTTTAGGCAAATCACTTGACAGTCATGTAGACTTGATTCTGTTTACAGACGGTTCCAAGAGCCATTATGTATTAATTAGAACAATGAGCAGACTTCTGGCTTATACTACAACGGATACAGCTAAACAAGGGCTTTGTAGAAGGTGTTTGGTCAGAATTCCCACTGTAGAGGCGGCAGCCAGCCATAAGAAACATTGTAAAAGTTTTGTAGACTGTAAAACCGAACTTCTTACACCAAAACCAGGGTCTAAAGTCAGGTTTAAGAATGTACGAAAAATGCAACTGAGCCCATACGTAGTTTATGCTGACTTTGAATCAATCTTGCTACGGTACTATGGCCCACAACAAGAACAAAAAACAACCTTATTGTCTCGTCATCAGATCTGTTCTTATGCTTTTGTCGTTGTTAGGTCAGACGGTGGACACACAGAACCAGAGATTTACAGAGGTCCCGACGCAGCTGGCCGATTTTTGGAGCAGATGAAACATCTTCGCAATCAATTCTCCAATCAGCTGAACCTTTCAGACATTAAGATGACCTCCGAAGATGAAGAACGTTATAAATCAGCTACCCACTGCTGGATATGCAAATGCAAGTTATTAGGCGACACTGTAAGGGACCATGATCACATTACTGGAAAATTCAGAGGAGCTGCACACAACAGTTGTAATCTTCAACTTAAGGTTGACCCAAGACATGGAAACTGCCTATCTTCTTTCATAACTTACGAGGCTACGATTCTCACTTTATCATGCAAGCAGTAACTTCTGAATGTAAGAGGGTTAGCTGCATTGCACAGTCATCAGAAAAGTACATGACCTTTACTATTGACTGTTTATCCTTCTATGACTCTGCCCAACATCTGATGGGAAGTTTAGATAAATTGGCGGGATCTCTGCAAGACTATCCAATCACTAAAAAATATTTCGATCCATCTTTAGTTCGTAAAGGCGTCTATCCCTACGAATACATGGACTCGTGGGATAGGTTTGATGAGCCAGCGCTGCCAGCAAAGGAAGACTTTTACAGCCGCCTTAGAGGTGGAGGCATATCTGACGCCGACTATGAATACGCACAGAAAGCCTGGACAGAATTACACTGCAAAACGATGGGCGATTATCACGATCAATATTTATTAGCCGATGTGTGTTTATTGGCAGACGTCTTTCAGAATTACAGATCCACTTGCATGAAACATTACGGCCTAGATTCGTCACAGTACATCTCTTCCCCGGGGCTGTCTTGGGACGCATTCTTGAAGTCTACAAACATTCAGATTGACTTAATATCGGATCTAGATACACTCCAGATGATTGAGGATGGGCTGAGGGGAGGCATTAGCATGGCCTGCCATCCTTACCGCAGAGCCAATAACAAGTATTTAGACGATTATGATCCAACTAAACCATCCAACTATCTGATGTACTTAGATGCCAACAATCTGTATGGGTGGGCTATGAGCCAGGCACTGCCATTAAGAAACTTTAAAATGATAAACGGGCCTCATGAGGTTGATCGGGTGGTAGGGCTATTATTACAGCTTACACCCGATAATCCAATAGGATTAATCTTAGAGGTGGACTTAGATTATCCCGCAGAGTTGCACGACCTCCACAATGATTTCCCCAAGCCGCAGAAAAATTAAAGATGAGTCCCACAGAACCGCCCAAGCTCGTGCCTAACCTCTTTAACAAAACTAAATATGTCTGTCATTATCGGCTGTTACAGTTTTACCTAAGACATGGACTGAAACTTACCGCCGTTCACAGAATAATTACTTTCGATCAAGTGCCTTTCATGAAACCATACATCATGAAGAACACCGATCTTAGGACTGCGGCCACTGACGCTTCAGAAAAAGACTTCTTTAAGTTGATGAACAACAGTTGTTTTGGCAAGACGATGGAGAACGTACACAATCGTAAAGACGTAAGATTAGTTACAACAGAAAAACAAGCAATTAAGCTGACCTCTAAACCTAACTATCAAGACTTTAGAATATTTAGCGACAGCCTGGTTGGCATTATGATGAAGAAACAGAATGTGAAGTTAGACAGGCCGGTGTTTATCGGCTTTGCCGTGCTAGAGCTGTCAAAGTTATTAATGCTAGAATTTCTATACGACTACTTTAAGCCGCTATACCCAGAATCAAATGTCCTTTACACAGACACCGATAGTTTTATTATGGACATTCCAACTGAAGACTTTTACAAAGACATGGAAATAGAAGTAGCTAAAGGAGCCGACGGATGGTACGACACATGTGACTACCCAAAAGATTCGCCTTTACATTCAACCGCTAACAAGAAAGTGATTGGAAAGATGAAGGACGAATTTAATGGGACGGTTATACAAGAATATGTTGGTTTGCGGTCGAAGATGTATAGCGTTGCTACCCAGACTTCTGTAACAAAGAAAGCTAAGGGCATAGATAAAGAAGTTGTAAAAAAAGAAATAAGTCACAACAACTACAAGCAGGCTCTCTTTGAAAACAAAGTATTTCATCACACAAATGTTAATCTGCGCTCTACTCTTCATCAAGTAAACACAACTGCTGTTAATAAGAAATCACTAGTCTCTAACAATAACAAGCGAACTTACGTTGATCCTGAGTTTTCATACGCTATAGGCCCCCGGAGAACTGACTTGTCCGACTTAACTTAAGATCTTAACTAGTACTTAACTTAAGATCTTAACTAGTACTTAACTTAAGATCTTAACTAGTACTTAACTAGTACTTAACTAGTACTTAACTTAAGATCTTAACTAGTACTTAACTAGTACTTAACTTAAGATCTTAACTAGTACTTAACTTAAGATCTTAACTAGTACTTAACATGACTTGCACTTTACTTGCACTTTACTTACACTTAACTTACACTTGTTATAACTGACCTAACCAGTACTTAGCCTGTACTTAGCCAGTACTTAACAACACATTTAAAAAACTAATTTATTAAAAATGGGTCTACAGCAGGAGGTTGTACATTTTTTGCAGAAGTTGGTTCTTTTACTGTTTTTGTGGGGATTTGTGACTTTGTTGCTAAGTATGGCTTTAGGCGCTTGTATGCTAAAAGCCCTCCACCAACAACAATGCCCCCCAGCACATAATAATACATCTTATAGTTTGATTGCGTTGTTGTTGGTGGAGGCGGCGGTGCTGGTGCTGTTGTTGTATTACTATCTAATAATTTTTGTTTTGCTGCTTGGCTTGCTTTTTGCAGTCTGTTGTATTCAGCTAGTTTACGACCGGCCTCAACACGTCCAGGATTTTTAGACTTAGTAACACTACTCACCTGCGGGACACTCACTTGCGGGACACTCAGTTGCGGATTCACTTGTGGGGCACTCGCCTGTAAATTCACTTGTGGAGAATTCACTTGTGGGGCATTCTGCTCCTGTGGGACATTCTTCTCCTGCTCGCTCATTTTTTTTAGTCTGATTAAAATTAATATGATTAAAATTAATATGATTGAAAGTAATTAATCCCATGATGAACGGGCATAACAACGTCCCAAATCTATAATACATGTCACATGCAAGAGATTCTAAGGACTTGGTTAAAACCGGATCTTGTGTTAAGTCATATTTTAAATCTTCTTCTGAATCAATCGGCGCTATCTTGCCTACTAACTTAGCATATAAACTAATCATTGTCTGCCCCACCGATCTAACCATTTTTGATCCTAGCTGTGCTTCGTACCTGGCGTAATACTTCTCAACGTCTGATGTAGACAATTGTTGAATCTGTTCGATACTTAGTTTAGTGCCTAGATACTGCCTGGTTTTCCCGCACGCAGCCAGAGAGTATAATCTTTCTTTATGACAGAGGTCTGCTGCCTCCTCACACTTTAATAGCTCGTCGCAATCCATTTTTAAAAGCAATAAAACATAATAAGAAAAAATAATAATAATAATGAAAGTGATTTGTCTCCCTTTAATCATGCATAAAAGTAATTGTCTCCCCTGAATTAATTATCTATTTATAGATTAATGAGAGCGATTTGGTTATTAAAAGTTGTGTTTTTGTGTTTAATTTGCTAAAGCTTTTAATATGAATATTGTACAAAGTAGTAACTAAAAAGTACTTTAACGTACAGTTGTTGTTAACCTTTAAAAAATATTCTGCTTGAATAAAAAATAATTTTAACAACAGTCACACTTATGCATAAACACCATAAAACTATGGGAGCTTTCAGTGTGTACAGTATATATATTAATCCTAAAAGTGTAATGTTGAGAATATGCCTGCGGTGGTTTAGTACTTGTTTGTCATGGCATTTTGAAAGTCCAAATTTGGCCCTATTCTCTGCTCTCTAGTGACTCTTCCAATTTTCGTTTGTGTTTGTCACTGGCGCGGCTATAAACGCCCGTAAACCACAATGTGTATCCTAGGAAGAGTCACTACAAAGGGGGTGAGAGAACTGCCCCAAATT
>CM065734.1:66544539-66549539 GCA_033310375.1 Conus canariensis
ACGGAGACACAACGGGGAATTACCCGCTCAACGGTATCCACACGAAAAACAAAGGGGACCTCCAGCCCTGGTGGGAGGTGGACCTGGGGAGGACGTACCCCGTGAAGCAGATCGTCATCTGGGCACGTCCCAACTGTGAGTTTGCTCAATCACCTTGAGTAACAGTGTTACTAGTGTTACTACAGTGTTACTACAGTGTTACCACAGTGTTACTACCGTGTTGCTATAGTGTTACTACAGTGTTACTACAGTGTTACTATAGAGTTACTACAGTGTTCCTATAGTGTTACTACAGTGTTACTACTGTGTTACTATATTGTTACTACAGAGTTACTATAGTGTTCTACAGTGTTACTACTGCACTGTCCTTATTGTGTATAAGTTTCATCATTCACCTTTATTAACACAGTGCTACTACTGTATTACTACAGTGCTACTACAGTGTTACTATTGCGCTGTCCTTTCTTTTGTTTTAAGTTTTGTTTGTCACCTTAATTAACACAGTGTTACTGCAGTGTTACTACTGTGTTACTACAGTATTACTACTGCATTGTCCTTTCTTTATTTTAAGTTTTGTTACCCACCTTTATGAACACAGTGTTACTACAGTGTTACTACAGTGTTACCACTGTGTTACTACTGTGTTACCACTGTGTTACTACTGCAGTGTCCTTACTTTTGTTGTAAGTTTCCTTAATCGCCTTTACTAACACAGTGTTACTACAGTGTTACCACAGTGTTACTACAGTGTTACTACAGTGTTAAATCAGTGTTACTATTGCACTGTCCTTACTTTTGTTGTAATTTTTGTTAGTCACATTTATTAACACTGTGCTACTACAATGTTACTACAGTGTTACTATAGTGCGATTTACAGTGTACTACAGTGTTACTACAGTGTTATTACGGTGTTACCACAGGGTTACTACAGTGCTGGTACGGTATTAGTACTGCACTGTCTTTGTAAGTTATGTCAGTCACCTTTATTAACACATTAGAAAAGTAGTTACAGACTCAGAATCAAAAACTTACTTGGAGAGTATTTCGACAGGGTCACCCTGCCTTCTTCAGCTCACTGTTGCTGTTGTGGCAGCGAGGCTTGATGGGACGACTGTTGTGTGGGGTGAACGGTTGTCAGGATCTGATTGTAGATGGGGGAAGTTCAAAGTCTTGATCTCTGTTCAGGCTGGGGCGTCTGGTCTTAATTTCAATGGCTTCTTTAACTTTTCTTTTTGTGAGGAAGGGCTCTGTAGATAAGATCTTGGTTTTTGGGGGGCTGAAACTGTGGCCTGTGGCTTGTAGATGTTCATGTATGGCAGAAGTAGATCGGTTTTGGTGTTCCTGTAGACGGGTGGTGAGTGGTCTTGCTGTCTCGCCAATGTAGGTATGGGTACAGTCTTGACATCCTACCTGGTACACTACACCACACTGCTTGAGGGGGTCCGTTTTGTCTTTGACATGGGTCAGTTGCTGGCGTACGGAGTTGGTGGGTTTGTGGAACACTTTGCATCCGTGTTGTTGGAAGGTCCTGGCTAGACGCTCTGAGACTCCTTTAATGTAAGGGATCCCCACTTTCACAGTGTGTGTATCTGCAGATATCTGTCCCCCCATCTACAATCAGATCCTGACAACCGTTCACCCCACACAACAGTCGTCCCATCAAGCCTCGCTGCCACAACAGCAACAGTGAGCTGAAGAAGACAGGGCGACCCTGTCGAAATATTCTCCAAGTAAGTTTTTGATTCTGAGTCTGTAACTACTTTTCTAATGTCGAATCCAGAATCCAGAAACCTATATTCTTATTTATTAACACAGTGTTACCACAGTGTTACTGCAGTGTTACTACTGTGTTACTGCAGTGTTACCACTGTGTTATTGCATTGTTACTACTGTGTTACTGCAGTGTTACCACAGTGTTTACTACAGTGTTACTACTGTGTTACTGCAGTGTCACTACAGTGTTACCACTGTGTTACTGCATGTTATTACAGTGTTACTGCAGTGTTACCACTGTGTTGCTACAGTGTTACTACAGTGTTACTACTGTGTTACTACAGTGTTACTACTGTGTTACTACAATGTTACAAATGTGTTACTACAGTGTTGCTGCAGTGTTACTACTGCACTGTCTTTGCTTTCGTTGTAAGTTTTGTCAATCATTTTTATTAATACAGTGTTACTACAGTGTAACTACTGTGTTACTACAGTGTTACTACTGTGTTACTGCAGTGTTACTACTGCACTGTCTTTACTTTTGTTGTAAGTTATGTCAGTCACCTTTATTAACACAGTGTTACTACTGTGTTACTGCATTATTACTACTGTGTTACTGCAGTGTTACTAATGTGTTACTGCAGTGTTACTACTATGTTACTGCAGTGTCACTACTGTGTTACTGCAGTGTTACTACTGTGTTACTGCAGTGTTACTACTGTGTTACTGCAGTGTTACTACTGTGTTACTACTGCACTGTCTTTTTTATTGTAAGTTTTGTCAATCACCTTTACTAACACAGTGCTACTACAGTGTTACTGCAGTGTTACTGCATTGTTACTACTACACTGTCTTTACTTTTGTTGTAAGTTTTGTCAATCATTGTTTATTAATACAGTGTTACTACAGTGTTACCACTGTGTTACTGCCGTGTTACCACTGTGTTACTGCAGTGTTACTACTGTGTTACTACAGTGTTACTACTGTGTTACTACAGTGTTACTACTGCACTGTCTTTACTTTTGTCGTAAGTTATGTCAGTCACCTTTATTAACATAGTGTTATACTGTGCTACTGTAGTGTTACTACTGTGTTACTGCAGTGTTACTACTGTGTTACTATTGTGTTACTGCACTGTTACTACTGTGTTTATTACTAGTGTTACTATTGTGTTACTGCAGTGTTACTAACTACTGTGTTACTATTGTGTTACTGCAGTGTTGCTACTGTGTTACTATTGTGTTACTGCAGTGTTACTACTGCACTGTCTTTATTTTTATTTTAAGTTTCATCATTCACCTTTATTAACACAGTGCTACTACAGTGTTACTACAGTGTTACTACTGCACTGTCTTTACTTTTGTTGTAAGTTTTGGCAATCATTTTTATTAATACAGTGTTACTACAGTGTTACTACTGTGTTACTGCAGTGTTACTACTGCACTATCTTTACGTTTGTTATAAGTTTTGTCAATCACCTTTATTAACACAGTGCTACTACAGTGTTACAACAGTGTTACTACAGTGTGACTACAGTGTTACTACAGTGTTACTACTGCACTGTTCTTACTTTCCTGCTTCATCGTCGGTGTCATTAGATTTTGAATTTGAGTCTCTGATGTCTGTCTGTCTGTCTGTCGTCTGTCTGTCTGTCTCTCTCTCTCTCTCTCTCTCTCTCTCTCTCTCTCTCTCTCTTTTCTCTCTCTCTCTCTTGTAAGGTTTGGAACAAGAACCCTATGATTTTATATGAACAGACAATGGTATGATCCAAGTCTCCGGTCACGTATCCTTTATCTTCAAACGGTGGAGAAGACAAAGGCCATTTCTTCTTTGACAGCAGGGAATATGAAGCTTTACGTTTGACACAATTGTTCTTCAGCATTATGTTATGAAATGACGTAACTTCGTTCGAATACTTTTATCTGCAGATGTAGATACTATGAAATCGCGCGCTCGCGCGCGTGTATTTGTGTGTGTGTGTGTGTGTGTGTGTGTGTGTGTGTGTGTGTGTGTGTGTGTGTGTGTGTGTGAGTGTGTGTGTGTGTGTGTGTGTGTGTGTGAGAGAGAGAGAGAGAGAGAGAGAGAGAGAGAAGAGAGAGAGAGAGCCTTTGTTCTGCTTGCACACAAGGTGGATGGATATTTATATTTTTAGCAGTGTAAGAAAGCAAAAGCCATTGGCTTCGATTTATATTTTCTTTTGCTTTTTGGTGTTGCTTTCAGTCGAACGCCGACTATACCCCTTCAACATCACTGTGGACGGTGAAATGTGTGCATCAGCAAGCACCGGCGACAAAAGCATCAACCGTAGCTGTCCTGACGTCATGTATGGACAGAAAGTCCGCATCACCAGATACCCAAATGACTGCAAAGGAGATAATAGTACTCTTAATTTGAGTGAATTGCAAATTTTGGGTAAATATGATATCGTGGGCGTTAACAATAATCTCTCTCTCTCTCTCTCTCTCTCTCTCTCTCTCTCTCTCTCTCTCTCTCTCTCTCTGTATGTGTGCGCGCGTGTGTGTGTGTGAGTGTACATGCACGTCTGTGTCGCATGCGTGTTTGCCTCAGTGTGTGTGTGTGTGTGTGTGTGTGTGTGTGTGTGTGTGTGTGTGTGTGTGTGTGTGTGTGTGTGTGTGTGTTGACTATACTTACATCTCTCTCTCTGTCTCTCTCTGTCTCTCTCTGTCTCTCTCTCTCGCTCTCTCTCGCTCTCTCTCTCTCTCTCTCTCTCTCTCTCTCTCTCTCTCTCTCTCTCTCTCTCTCTCTCTTTGTCATATTCGTTTACTGTCTGTTTTTATACATGCTAATTTTTGTACGTTGTAGTACATGTCCATATATTCCTCCAGCCCAGCCCACCCCTCACCCCCTCTCTCTCCTTCCCTTCATTATTGTTATTTTCATTTTTATTTTTTGTTTGTTTATTATAATTTTGTTTTGTTTTGTTTTCATTTCTCTTCTATTTTCATTTGATGTTCCATTATGATTGCATGACCGCTTTGTTTGCTTGTTTGCTTTCTTACATTATTTCATTTCACTGCATGTTGTAGTCCCTACTCAGGGCGAGGACTGGATGTAAAAAAGCACGTCAGTGCTTATCTATCATCCTCGTAAATAAATAATTTTATCTTGTCTTGTCTTGTCTTGTCTCTCCCTCGTATGAATGAACTTCCGCGCCACCTTATCTATCCACCGATACTTAGTGTCACTAGCAGTGCCGTGGAGGGCAGGGGAAGGAGTTGAAGGGGTTTGGGAGTGGCTCGGGAAAACCACGGAATAGGATGTGAACT
>CM065734.1:66554539-66557039 GCA_033310375.1 Conus canariensis
CATGATCAGAGGTACTATGCTTTACTCTAAGTCCAGCTTGTTCTTCACCGATCATTTTGTTATCATCAATCCATTTAGTAATTCTTTTATTTAACACAAAGCTATACAGTTTGCTACATACATTCAGCAGTGTGATTCCCCTGTAGTTGTCAGGCACATTAATATCCCCTTTCTTAAATACAGGGTGTAAGATTGACAAGAACCATTCATCTGGATACAGGCCATTGTCAAAAATGTGGTTGAAAATTTTAATCAAGAAAGGTACAATAATGTCAACACTGTATTTATAAAATTCTCCTAGCATACCATCCGGTCCAGTCGCTTTTTGTCTCTTTAATGCTTTGATTGCATTTTTTATTTCATTATCAGATATTCTCTCGTTTAGAGAGTCAATATTAATATCAAAGTCAGCATCGGAGACACATTCAAAACGATCGCTACCAACATTGCCCAGAGCATTTTCATTTGCAACACTATTAAATACATTATTAAAGTGGTTATACCAGTCTTCAATGGAAATCATTGGTTGGGT
Organism: Conus canariensis; assembly: GCA_033310375.1. Taxonomy (NCBI): domain Eukaryota; kingdom Metazoa; phylum Mollusca; class Gastropoda; order Neogastropoda; family Conidae; genus Conus; species Conus canariensis. The sequence continues at coordinate 66,555,072 of CM065734.1, forward strand.
AGATTTAGGTTTGACAGATCGAATGGTATCCCAGAATTTCTTTGGATTCTTCAAAACATCTTGTAAAGACATTATGATATTTTCTTTATGGCTTTTTTTTCTTTTGCCTAATTAACTCCTTATGGGCTGTTCTCTTTACACAATATGCTGCCCTGTCCTGATCATTATGGGACCTTGAACTCCTGTGCAAATCTATTCTTAATAATTTTCTGCTTTGTTTGCACTCAAGGTCAAACCAGACCCTATTTTTCTCGGTTCCAAGGAATATAGTTTTCTTCATACATTCCCCAGCATATCTGAAGCACTCATGAAGTCTGCACAAGGCAAGGTTTATATCAGACTCAATTAAAAATGTTGCCTCGTTCAACAGACCTTGGACATACTCGGTTTGCATCAAAGCGGAAAACGTAGCACGTTTTTGATCCTCCCATTTATACTTCGAAACAGTAGTCCTGTTAACTTCTTTTCTTTCTACAACACATTCATTACTGTCAATCGTAAGAGCTAAAATCACCACTGCATGTTTAGATTCAACTTTATAAACTATGTTAAAGTCGGCACATCGAGAAAGTAACCCACGTGAGACTATGAAGTAATCTAGAACACTACTACCGGTTGGAGAAATATACGTAAAATCGCCTGCAAATTTTAATACTCGCAAGCCATTTACAATAGACAAACCAAACATTTCACACACAGTGATCAAATAACGACCAAAAGGGTTCATAGTAGCATCTCTTGATTCCCTAGTTATACTTTCATCCAAACTGTGTGAACTGTGGAAGTCAACATGGGATACCACATCACACATTTCGTCCACAGGGTCAGAACTACTGGCATTAACAGAGCCAGTTCTTGAATTAAGGTCGCCAAATACAATCAGTGGCAAATCACCATTTCCTCAAATTAGTTCAAAGAGGCAGTCTTCCAGCATAGAAACTCCTTTGTATATATTTGTTTCAGCATAATATACAGAATTTTCAGGTGGCAAGTAAACTCCTAACAATAAACAATCAGTGTTTGTACCTAATAATTTATGAGACAGCTTCAGAGCAATCATGTTGTCGTATTCGATATTCAGTCTTTCAACATATTTAACAAGTTCGTTTCTCACGAGAATGATAATACCACCGGACAGACGACCATGGACACTGTCTGAAACCTTTACACCAGGGGAAATAAATATCTTATGGGAAGGGAAAAAGGATTCTGGTACAGTTACGATGAAGGTTTCCACCAAAAGAACAATATCATAGCTATTTACAAAAAAAGACAAATCCAACACTTGAGTAATACTCCAAAATCCTTTAATATTAAAGACCGCAAAAGAAAGTAACTTTTTATCATCAACATGTTTTGATCTGTCAAACGGTCTATTTTTGAACGATTGACTGGTTCCAACGTTAGAAACATGAACTTTATTAATGTTTAAAGGGCTTTGGCCTGACCTTCATTTGCCACATTCATCAGCGTCCTCAGTTGTGGATTGACTAGTGTGCCAGTCACTGGGGAGCTTTTGCTGCTTTGGACAGGAAGAAGTTTGTCCACTGCTGGACTGGCTTCTGGTCAACACTGGTGACGGCTGACTATCATGAACCGTTTTAGGTTTGGGTTGACGTGAACCCATAGTCTTACCTTTACCCCTCCCCTTCCCACCCACACCTACATTTTTCGATGGCGTGTCTTGATGTGGGGTACCTGGTAGGGGAGTACCTCTCCCAAAACCTGGAGGGGAACGGCGCCAGGAACTGGTGACAGCAGGTGATGAAGTGGGAGGGTCAAGTTAGGCACCCTCCTCTGGAGTTGAGGTTGAGGTGTCAGCGTCAGTACTAAGGCCAACACCAGCCTGAAGCTGACAGGCGTCGACATGATGTAAGATCTGGTTGACACCAAGATGCAGATGACCAGGAATGACGTCATGAAGGGGCCTACTGGAGCTGGGTTCTTGCAGAGGATGACTGGAGATAA
>CM065734.1:66562039-66617039 GCA_033310375.1 Conus canariensis
CTCAAGTGACATTAGCCAGTTCAGGCCAATATCACTACTGAACGTCGAAGGGAAAATCTTCTTCTCTGTCATGGCAGCAAGGCTGACCAAGTACCTGATGGAAAACAAGTACTTGGATGTGTCAGTCCAGAAAGGTGGCATCTCAGGCGTGGCGGGCTGTGTAGAACACGCCACAATGATCTGGGACGCAATCCAAAAAGCAAAAACAGAAAAGAGAGACCTGGACGTAGTGTGGCTTGATCTGGCAAACGCATATGGATCTGTGCCCCATGAGATGATACAGTTGGCTCTTGAGATGTACCATGTGCCAAAGAACATCCGCGACATGCTCAAGAAGTACTTCAATGGCTTCTCAATGCGGTTCTCTACCAAGGAGTACACAACAGACTGGATCAACTTGGAAGTGGGTATTGCAATGGGCTGTGCAATTTCCCCAATACTGTTCGTGCTGGCAATGGAACTCATCTTGAAAGCAGCAACAAACAACGCGAGACAAACAGACCTTGGCGATGGATACAAGATGCCTCCTCTCAAGGCCTTCATGGATGACACTACAGTGATTTCATCCAGAGAAGACGAGACACGTCATGTGCTGGAGAGGCTGGACGACATAGTTGCCTCATCCAGAATGAAGTTCAAGCCAAAGAAATCACGGAGTCTCTCACTGAGGAAAGGAAAAGTGGCCGGATCTGTGGTCTTCAGTGTTGCCAACCAGGCCATTCCAACAGTCACAGAAGAACCAGTCAAGAGCCTTGGAAGATGGTATGATGATACGCTGAAAGACACACAAAGAGCAAAAGAAACCAAGCAGATGGCGGAGGAAGGCTTGGAGACCATTGACCAGTGTGGGCTCCCTGGCAAATACAAGGTCTGGTGTCTGCAGTTCATGCTGATACCAAAGCTGCTATGGCCTCTGATGATATACGACATCTGCACCAGCATAGTGGAGGCAATGGAAGCCAAAATCAACAAGTTCACAAGGAAATGGCTTGGTGTCCCACCCTGTCTGACTGACATAGCGCTGTACTGTCGCCAAGCAAAGCTGAAACTACCCCTGAAATCCATCCTGGAGGAATACAAAGCAGGGAAGATCAGACTTCAAAACATGCTGGAGGACTCAGGAGACAAGGTGGTAGAAGCAATTAAGCCCCAGCTGAAGACAGGCAGAAAATGGAAAGTTCAAGAGGCGATGGATTCTGCAAAAGAAAGTCTGAAGATCAGAGAAATAACAGGACACACACAGACCAACAGACAGGGACTGGGGGTGACCAAAACTGAATGGTGGTCAAAGGCCAAAGGAAAAGCCAAAAGAGACATGATGATTCAGGAGATGAGAAAAGAAGAAGACCAAAAAAGACTCCAAAAAGCAGTCCAGCAGAGCCAGCAAGGCCAATGGACAACGTGGGAGAATGCACTCCAAAGAAGTCTCACTTGGAATGACATTTGGCACATGGCCCCTCTCAGGATCAGCTTCATTCTCAGATCTGCATATGACCTTCTGCCCTCAAATGCAAACCTGGTGAAGTGGGGGAAAACAGACGATCCTGCATGCCCCCTCTGCCATGAAAAACAAACAGTGGAGCATGTCCTAAGCTCATGTAAAGTAGCCCTGGCTCAAGGAAGGTACACATGGAGGCACAACCAAGTGCTCAAAGAAATTGTACAAGTAGTCTGGGCTAGTACCAACACCACAAAAGGGAAAATCAGGACTCCAAAAGCACCCGCAACATTCTTCACGGCAGGAGGCAGCAAATCATGGCCAAGAACAACAGTGCCACTCGAAACATGCAGGCAGAGTCTGCTGGACGGGGCAGATGACTGGGAGTGCACTGCAGACCTCCCAGAATGGAAGAGTCACCCAGAGATCATCAGCAAGAGTGGCATGAGACCAGACATAGTAGTCCACTCTAAGTCAACCAAGCAGCTGATCATGATCGAGCTCACGGTGCCATATGAGAACAGAATGGAGGCAGCTCAAATCTACAAGACTGAAAAGTATGCTGATCTGGCAAACAGCCTGAGGAGAGAAGGCTATCAGGTCAAAGTCCTCACTGCAGAAATTGGAGCTAGGGGGTTTGTAGGAACGTCTGCATACAGCCTCATGAAACAGCTCTCAGTTGCAGGGAAGGAAAAAACCAGAGCCCTGAAAGCAATGGCAGAAGCGGCAGAGAGGTGTTCAAGCTGGATCTGGTCAAGGAGGAACAAAAGTGAACTTCATAAGGCTTAATTTCCCTACAAATATCAGGTGTCCCTGTGGCTCAGTGGTTAAAGCGCGAGTCATTAAGTGGAAAATGAGCATGTCCAGAGGGTCATGGGTTCGAATCCCAGCCATGGCTCGTCCCAAGATGGGAAAAAAAGGGGCAGCAGAGGGACATCCGGAGTCATGAACCGGGTGTGGCCCAACCCCCCTAGAGTGTCAGGAGATAAGGGCCGAAACACTTGCTTGAAGGGGGCTTCTCTTCTGAGGACTCTCTGCTGCCACGCTCTCCACGAGTTTCTTTCTACTACCATCTTCCACCCTTCCTCACATTGGGTGAACACCCTTCACAATCCACTCAGCGTCCTACTCTTCCACATCACTGGCGGTTGCACTCCATGAATACAAAAAAGCATCAAAACCGTAGGTTCCATTCCACAATCGCAAAAATGACAAAATCTCTCAACACTCTTTTCTTTGACATGAAACTTTTCCATTCACATAACACTTTTCTCATTCACATGACAGCCTATTACCAGAGGATGGACACGTATGAAGGAAAAAAAATCGTGTTCGGTATTTCTGACATTTCTGATCATCATTCTCACTGCATTCGGTCAGGAAATCGTCAGCTTCTTTGTCCATTATGAGGTGCGTCAAAAGAAGATAAATTTCATTTTGCACTTATTTGCCCAAAACGTTTCGTGATCTCAGTGAACAGTCTATTCCACATATGGATTTCAAATAGTCATGCTTATTTAAACTTTGTATGTTAATATCGTCACAAAATGAAAATATCGTTAGGCAGCTCGTGTTATAGGCTATTTGAACAACACATTTAATAGAAGAGGTTTGTACTTATATACCTACTAATTCATGGGGCTGTATATTTTTCTTGTACACCCCCTCCCTCCCTTTAAGGGGCTATGGCCTTTATGAATAAAATGTCTATGTCTCCAAGTAATATATCATAATATTAGTTCGCTGCACTATGTCTTTATTTATTGAATCTCAGATTATTCTCCACTCCCCATCCCCAACATTCCCACCCCGACATTTGCCAATCCTTTTAGTGCTTTTGCCACGCCTGTCTTTCACGACGTACACAGTCCCACTTAGAATAAACATTCCAAGGCCAACACCTCACTACAGAGGGAGCCGTCAATGTCAGGTCACTGCGAGCTCACCCAACAGAGGAGATGCTGCACTGCTGCCGTCACTTCAGCAGTGGTCAGTGGTACTTGTTCTCAACATCAATGTCAGGTCACTGTGAGGTCACCTTACACAGGAGATGCTGCACTGCTGTCATCACTTCAGCAGTGGTCAGTGGTACTTGTTCTCAACATCCATGTCAGGTCAGCAGTGATCAGTGCTACTTGTTCTCAACATCAATGTCAGGTCAGCAGTGGTCAGTGCTACTTGTTCTCAACATCAGTGTCAGGTCAGCAGTGGTCAGTGTTACTTGTTCTCAACATCAATGTCAGGTCAGCAGTGGTCAGCGCTACTTGTTCTCAACATCAATGTCAGGTCAGCAGTGGTCAGCGCTATTTGTTCTCAACATCAATGTCAGGTCAGCAGTGGTCAGTGTTTCTTGTTCTCAACATCAATGTCAGGTCAGCAGTGGTCAGTGCTACTTGTTCTCAACATCAACGTCAGGTCAGCAGTGGTCAGCGCTACTTGTTCTCAACAAACACACGCAGGACGCCTTCTGTGAAGCCCTGTGCTGACGACAGTTATATTGCGTTGTTGCTGAGCTCAGGGTACCAGCGCCTCTCTCAAGAGGGCGCTTTAAAATCCTTCCAGCGAGTCTGCAGGAACTTACGGATACTGCAACTGTGACAGAAAGCCAGAATGGATATGGACGTGGAGAAAAAAGTCAAAACATAGATCACGGCAAGAATGTAGGACAGAGAGAGAGAGAGAGAGAGAGAGAGAGAGAGAGAGAGAGAGAGAGAGAGAGAGAGAGAGAGAGAGAGAGAGAGAGAGAGAAGCACGCCAGTATGTTCAATAAACAGCATCTTCCCGAACGAGGAGATTTTACTGAAGGCACGCGCCAGCAGGAACTGGTTCTGTGACGGACAACACTTGCCGTGCGCGCGGCTGTGGGACAGAATGGGTAAACTACATCCGCAAGGGAGTGTGCATTGATGTTAGCCTACGGTCAGCTGTCAGCTAAAGGGGCCCACAAATGTGTCTTAATTCACACCAAACACAGAACAATGAGAGAGGAAAACACACACAGGCGGAAATAGACCTACAGAATGGCAATGTATTCATGACAAACAGTGCTGAGAGAATTTTGATTACCTGACCACCCCTTTGTTTTAGAAGTAACCCCCATGGCTGTATTGGGTGGAATGTTACTGCAGAAGGCGGAGACGTGCTGCCACGTCAGGAGCACAGGATTCAGAGATGGCCAACGCGGCACAGACCCAAAGTGGACAAAGACAAGAAGGTTCCCAGTTCTCTCTGCAGTCTTTGGCCCCAGTCATAGTCAGTGGTGGTACGTGCTACAAAACAACATTTTGTGTTCAGACATGCTCTCTCTCTCTCTCTCCTCTCTCTCTCTCTCTCTCTCTCTCTCTCTCTCTCTCTCTCTCACAACACACACACACACACACACACACACACACACACACACACACACACACACACACACACAGACACCCCAGTTTGATTTTCGTTGAGCAGCCGTTATCAGGGAATAAATGAAGTGTCATTATTTCAAGCCTATGATGCCATCCAGCACAACCTTCGTCATCGCTGATGAGAGTGATTACTTTTTTAATGTTAGCTGGCGTGTGTTTCAAAGCAATTAGCTTCCAGTGTTTAACAAGGCCCGTTCATATTTCAGCCTTGAAAATGAGGACAGTACCAGACTGCAAGCATCAGTGACACCCGATCTGAACAGTGGAGCAGGAACAATATGTATACTGAAATGAAACTTGATCGAAATGTTAAAGATATTGAAATGAAACTTATTACTGTTGACTGGCTGTCTGTTGACTGGCTGGCTTTTGTTGGCTGGCTGGCTGTGACTGGCTGGCTGTCTGTTGACTGGCTGGCTGGCTTTTGTTGGCTGGCTGTCTGTTGGCTGTCTTGCTGTTGACTGGCTGGCTGGCTGTTGGCTGGCTGGCTGTGGGCTGACTGGCTGTTGGCTGGCTGGCTGTTGGCTGGCTGGCTGTTTGTTGACTGGCTATCCATTGACTGGCTGGCTGTTGACTGGCTGTCTGTTGACTGACTGTTGACTGTCTGTTGACTGTCTGGCTGTTGACTGGTTGGCTCTGAATGGCTGGCTGGCTGTTGACTGGCTGTCTGTTGACTGGCTGGCTGTCGACTGGCTAGCTTTCTGTTGATTGGCTGGCTGTTGACTGTCTGTTGACTGGCTGGCTGTTGACTGGCTTGCTGTCGACTGGCTAGCTTTCTGTTGATTGGCTGGCCGTTGACTGCCAGGATGTTGACTGGCTGACTGTCTGTTGACTGGCTGTCTGTTGACTGACTGACTGACTGTTGACTGGCTGGGTGTTGACTGTCTGTTGTCTGTCTGTTGACTGGCTGTCTGTTGACTGTTGACTGGCTGGCTGTGGACTGGCTGGCTGTGGACTGGCTGGCTGTTCACTGATTGTCTGTTGACTGACTGACTGTCTGTTGAATGTTGACTGGCTGGCTGTTGACTGGTTGTCTGTTGACTGACTGACTGTCTGTTGACTGGCTAGGTGTTGACTGTTGTCTGTCTGTTGACTGGCTGTCTGTTGACTGTTGACTGGCTGGCTGTTGACTGGCTGGCTGTTGACTGGCTGGCTGTTGACTGGCTGTTGACTGGCTGGCTGGCTGTTGACTGTCTGTTGACTAGCTGTCTTTTGACTGTCTGTTGACTGGCTGGCTGTTGACTGTTGACTTGCTGGCTGTTGACTGACTGGCTGGCTGTTGACTGGTTGGCTCTGAATGGCTGGCTGTCTGTTGACTGGCTGTTGACTGGCTGGCTGTTGACTGGCTCTCTGTTGACTGGCTGGCTGGCTGTTGACTGGCTGGCTGGCTGTTGACTGGCTGGCTGTTTTGGACTGTCTGTTGACTGATGGCTGGCTGTTGACTGGCTGGCTGTTGACTGGCTGGCTGTTTTGGACTGTCTGTTGACTGGCTGGCTGTCTGTTGACTGGCTGGCTGTTGACTGGTTGGCTGTCTGTTGACTGGATGGCTGTTGACTGGATGGCTGTTGACTGGCTGGCTGTTGACTGGCTCTGCTGACTGGCTGGCTGTCTGTTAACTGGCTCTGCTGACTGGCTGGCTGTCTGTTAACTGGCTCTGCTGACTGGCTGGCTGTCACTTGAACGGCTGGCTGTCTGTTGGCTGGCTGTCTGTCTGTTGACTGGCTCTCTGTGGACAGGCTGAAGTTTTACAGCACAAAACTGACCGTCAAAACTGACCGTGTTGAAACAATTCACAGGTCGATAACTAAAAGTAAACGTCTTCTTGGCTGCCTCCTCAGAGTTCTACAGTTTACTGAAGGCATTGAGGTCTGCCCTATTCAGAGTTCTACAGTTTACTGAAGGCATTGAGGTCTGCCCTACTCAGAGTTCTACAGTTTACTGAAGGCATTGAGGTCTGCCCTACTCAGAGTTCTACAGTTTACTGAAGGCATTGAGGTCTGCCCTATTCAGAGTTCTACAGTTTACTGAAGGCATTGAGGTCTGAGAGTTCTACAGTTTACTGAAGGCATTGAGGTCTGCCCTATTCAGAGTTCTACAGTTTACTGAAGGCATTGAGGTCTGCCCTACTCAGAGTTCTACAGTTTACTGAAGGCATTGAGGTCTGCCCTATTCAGAGTTCTACAGTTTACTGAAGGCATTGAGGTCTGCCCTACTCAGAGTTCTACAGTTTACTGAAGGCATTGAGGTCTGCCCTATTCAGAGTTCTACAGTTTACTGAAGGCATTGAGGTCTGCCCTACTCAGAGTTCTACAGTTTACTGAAGGCATTAAGGTCTGCCCTACTCAGAGTCCTACAGTTTACTGAAGGCATTGAGGTCTGCCCTATTCAGAGTTCTACAGTTTACTGAAGGCATTGAGGTCTGCCCTACTCAGAGTTCTACAGTTTACTGAAGGCATTGAGGTCTGCCCTATTCAGAGTTCTACAGTTTACTGAAGGCATTGAGGTCTGCCCTATTCAGAGTTCTACAGTTTACTGAAGGCATTGAGGTCTGCCCTATTCAGAGTTCTACAGTTTACTGAAGGCATTGAGGTCTGCCCTATTCAGAGTTCTACAGTTTACTGAAGGCATTGAGGTCTGCCCTATTCAGAGTTCTACAGTTTACTGAAGGCATTGAGGTCTGCCCTATTCAGAGTTCTACAGTTTACTGAAGGCATTGAGGTCTGCCCTACTCAGAGTTCTACAGTTTACTGAAGGCATTTAGGTCTGCCCTATTCAGAGTTCTATAGTTTACTGAAGGCATTGAGGTCTGTCATTCTTCGCTTCATCTACTTCTTCAGTTACTGTCGTTTCAGACCTTATTATTATGTGATTAGCTTGTTTTTATCAAGACTATTTCATTTGCTACCCGAATAAGCCCACGTTCATTTCAAATTGAACATTGTACAGGTTTTTACTATTCTGGTGGATACACTAAACATGTTGCTTAGTCGACAAGTATGAAAATTGTCTGAAATGTAAATCGTCCGAAAACTGTCGTTGTAATAATAATAATAATAATGAATACTTATATAGCGCCTATTCTCGGCTAGAGACCAAGCTCTAAGCGCTTTACAATCCACACTCGTTTACACAACGGGCTGCCTACCTGGGTAGTGCCGACTGAAGAGCTGCCAGCTGGCGCTTCATTCAGTCGTTTCCCGTGTCATCCAGTCAATATCGTTCAATATCGTTCACTCAGTTTCTTTACTTCCTTCATTCTTTCCATTTCTCACGCAGGGTGCATGCTGTGTGTAAAGTGTCATCCATACCAACGGCCAAACTGGCCTACTCTTCCGAAAGTTGGTGATGGGATTTTACGTGTGTGCAAGATATTATGCGTGCGTTCACACACGGAACCTCGGTTTATAGTCTCATTCGAAGGACTGTATGGGAAATGTAATGAAACACTGGCATAAGGCACAGAGGGGATGTGTACCATTTCATGTTCATGTTCTTCACAGGGTTTTATGGAACAGAAATGTCTGGTCTGGTATGTCTGATCTGGTATGTCTGGTCTGGTATGTCTGGTCTGGTATGTCTGGTCTGGTATCTCTGGTCTGGTATGTCTGGTCTGGTATGTCTGGTCTGGTATGTCTGGTCTGGGTACAGAGCACGGACCCATCACTGAGCCAGTGACCAGTGACGGCGACCTGGTCTTTCTGCGGGGTGGGGAGGAGCCAGGCTGTTCCAGTGACCCAGCCTACACCAGTGTCATCCGCCTGGACCAGCTGAAGAAGGTGGTTGTGGACACGCTGCACAGCGGCCAGATCGCTGAGCAGTTTCAGGTGAGTGGACCTACTATTCCATTTTTTCTTAAATGTTATTTTTCTTTTAATCCTCCATCGTTTCAAACATGAGCCACAAAGATGTGCAGTAGTGTTATGAACTAGGACGTGCAAACCCTTCAATGAACTGGTCGTGATGGTTCCAAATTCAGCCGCTGAGCAGGTATATATCAACATTGCATACATCTCCTTAAGAAACAGCAGTGGCTTCCTGTGGAACAAAGCCTAAAACTTCTCGGCTCTTCTTTCATGTCATGTTTGGGAAATGCACCTCAACATTTCTCTGATCTTTTGGACGTTCACTTTTTTTGCAGAATGCATTTGGCATTCCAGATTCTGATGAGGAAAGAAAGCGTGGAGGAGCATATTCAGAGTTGCTGCTAGTCGAATAGGAAACTTTCTCACTTTCCACGCCCGTAATGATTTATCACTTATTATTATTATTTTAGGGAAATCTTTGATAAAATGTCGTTTTGGCAGTATTTCTCATGATGTATGCCACTATCAACTTTGCCTAAGAATACAAACGAATTATAATTGGTGTTGTTTGTTAGATACCTTGGATGGAATACCAGAAATCTGTGACCTGCCATAAAGTCTCCTTCCGTGGAGGAAAGGAGAGCCTAGGCAAGCGTAAACAAACAAATCTGTTTACGATACAGAATTCAATGTTTTCACCTGTGCAAATGGGAGCCAAACACGTACATTTTAAAACCTTTCCTTCTCCCCCCCCCCTCCCCACCCCCTTCCACAATAACCTCTCCCTTCCTCGTCCTCCTTTTTTTTTCCTAAATACCTGTGTAGTCTTTTTGTAATAAAGAGTGCGAACCTGTTTACCTAATTTTGTTTTTCTCCCCATGACTTTGTCTTTGCTGTTTCTTTGTTTCTTTCTTTCTGTTTTCATGTCTTGCTGGAAAAGGCCAACAGGTGGAGGTTCGTTAATTTAATATTGGTTTGGCGGCCACTTATCTCAACATTGGTTTGGCGGCCACTTATCTCAACATTGGTTTTCATCGTCTGCCAGGTTTTAAGCCTGCATTTCGCTTGGACGGATGCGTGCGTACGTGTGTGTGTGTGTGTGTGTGTGTGTGTGTGTGTGTGTGTGTGTGTGTGCGCGCGCGCGCGCGCGCGCGCGCGTGTGTGTGTATGTATGTGTGTGTGAATGTGTGTCTGTGGCGGAGGGAGTGGAGGTTGTGGGTAGGGCAGCGTACAAGTGCTTCGGTGTTTGTGAAAGGAGAGAGAAAGAGAAGACACCCCTCCCCATCCCCACCTCCACCCCCACAAACCACCCATCAGACAGGACAGGTGGACACCCCCACCCCCACACACCACCACAGGACAGGTGGACAATGCCACCCATCAGACAGGACAGGTGGACAATGCCACCCATCAGACAGGACAGGTGGACAATGCCACCCATCAGACAGGACAGGTGGACAATGCCACCCATCAGACAGGACAGGTGGACAGTGGTGGTGGGTGAGTGGCATGATGAGGCTGAGGAATGAGGGCAGGTAGAGATGGTGGAGGCTAGGGCAGGAGGGTGGGGTGGTGTTTGGGGGAGGAGAGGGGGGTCAGAGTAAGAGGGGCGTGCAGTGCAATGTGTCTTAGTGCTAAAGAATGAGAGATGTAGTAAGAGGGGCGTGCAGTGCAATGTGTCTTAGTGCTATAGAATGAGAGATGTAGTAAGAGGGGCGTGCAGTGCAATGTGTCTTAGTGCTATAGAATGAGAGATGTAGTAAGAGGGGCGTGCAGTGCAATGTGTCTTAGTGCTAAAGAATGAGATATGTGTGCTGATGGAAAATACTATACACGTAGCCTGTCATTTTTCTCCTCTTACTAATAGTAGCAATCCGACTATTGTTAAGCGTGTAGAACTCGGTCTGCAATGATCTGTTTCAGCTCATCGTTGGCGTCAAAGACTACCCTTGCACTAATGGGAAGAGGGAGGAGAATTGGAACAAAAATCGTTTCAACAGTATTCTGCCCTGTAAGTAATGTGCTTTGAGCTGTGTCCATTCTGCGCATAGAACCGTGAGAATTCAGGTACGTTACCACTATCAACCTCACGTTTGTCAGGTATAACGCGAATATTGAGGAACCCATAGAACCGTGAGAATTCAGGTATGTTACCGCTATCAGCCTCACGTTTGTCAGGTATAATGCGAATATTGAGGAACCCATTGAACCGTGAGAATCCGGGTGTGTTACCGCTATCAGCCTCACGTTTGTCAGGTATAATGCGAATATTGAGGATCCCGAATTCGAGTATCAGCAAAAGGGAACGAAAGCCACGATTTGTCTTTTGGGGTACGGTTTAGCTGGAAACATCGTGGGAAGTGAATCCGTTTAGAAGGGTAAAGAAGAGAAAGAAATGTAAGCGATACAGTGGAGGAATTAAAAAAAAGGCGCGTATGCGCTAACCATTGCCAAATGTGGATGAAGATGAAAGCAGTCTCTGTGAGGTGATGTGAACGAACTGACTGATTCAGATGACAATGTGGATGAAGATGAAAGCAGTCTCTGTAATGAACGAACTGACTGATTCAGATGACAATGTGGATGAAGATGAAAGCAGTCTCTGTAATGAACGAACTGACTGATTCAGATGACAATGTGGATGAAGATGAAAGCAGTCTCTGTGAGGTGATGTGAACGGACTGACTGATTCAGATGATAATGTGGATGAAGATGAAAGCAGTCTCTGTGAGGTGACGTGAACGAACTGCCTGATTCAGATGACAATGTGGATGAAGATGAAAGCAGTCTCTGTGAGGTGACGTGAACGAACTGCCTGATTCAGATGACAATGTGGATGAAGATGAAAGCAGTCTCTGTGAGGTGACGTGAACGAACTGACTGATTCAGATGACAATGTGGATGAAGATGAAAGCAGTCTCTGTGAGGTGATGTGAACGGACTGACTGATTCAGATGACAATGTGGATGAAGATGAAAGCAGTCTCTGTGAGGTGATGTGAACGGACTGACTGATTCAGATGACAATTTGGATGAAGATGAAAGAAGTCTCTGTGAGGTGACGTGAACGAACTGACTGATTCAGATGACAAGAACTGCGTGGTACTGGACCCAGTGGATGGAGACGCTGCCTCGGATTACATCAATGCCAGCTTCATCAAGGTCAAGTATACGCTCTGTGTCTGTGTCTGTCTCTGTCTGTCTGTCTGTCTGTCTGTCTGTCTCTCTCTCTCTCTCTCTCTCTCTCTCTCTCTCTCTCTCTGCATGTCTGTCTGTCAGTCTGTCTCTTCCTCTGTCTGTCACTCTCGCTCTGTGTCTCTCCTTTGCTCTGCCTCTCTCTGTCTGTCTGTCAGTCTGTCTGTCTCTGTCTCTCTCTGTATCTCTGTCTCTGTCTCTCTCTCTCTCTCTCTCTCTCTCTCTCTCTCCCCTCCATCGCAGTGAGCATGCGCGTGCGCAGGAAAGTCGCTGTGGTGAATGTTTTTGCATGTTGCCAGCTTTATGTGTGCGCTTATATCGTACTGGGTCACTCGTTGTTGCTAGCCCCCCCCCCCCCCCCCCCCCAAAAAAAAAAAATAAATAAATAAATAAAATAAAATGAATAAATAAATAAATAAAAAAACTTGAAACTCGTGGAAAAGCCCAGCCTAGCATTGGTAGTAACGTTGAGAGTGGTGTTATAGTTCATATACTGTAAATGGAAAAAGACGAAATGACTACAAGCTTCGGTAAATTTCTGAGTAATGGAAATTAACCGGGGAAAAGATGATTTCATTTTTTATGACAAAGCTGTGGATTCTTTTGTTGGCAATTAAATTATAAACACCACGGTTTGTTCAAAACAACATTTAAAGGAAATGAAAATGCTTTAGAAATATTCAAAACAGAACTGTGTTTGGCACAGTGAATTTGCGCGCTTTGTGAACGTCTTGCATGTGTATTGATGCACGTGCACATGATGTTGTGTGTGTGGTGTGTGTGTGTGTGTGTGTGTGTGTGTGTGTGTGTGTGTGTGTGTGCGCGTGCGCGCGCATGTGTATGGGTATGGGCATAGATCTGTGTGCTTGATTGCGTGTGTGTGTGTGTGTGTGTGTGTTGAGAGAGAGAGAGAGAGAGAGAGAGAGAGAGAGAGAGAGAGAGAGAGAGAGTTCCTGTGTTTGTCAGCCGGCGATGTCGTGAATTTCTAAAACAATTTGATGTTCTAACAGGGCTACAAAATCAACAAGGCGTACATCGCAGCTCAAGGTAACCTCTCCTCCCCTTCTCTCGCTTCCTCCCCACCCACCTCTCTCGCTCTCTCTCTCTCTCTCTCTCTCTCTCGCTCTCTCTCGCTCTCCTCTCTCTCCTCGCTCGCTCGCTCGCTCGCTCGCTCGCTCTCTCTCTCTCTCTCTCTCTCTTTCATCATTTCATCAGACATTAGTCTGATGCTAGACTGAGCACTGTGCTTATGATGGTGTTTTTCTTTGAATGATTACTATATGTTGAATCAGCTTATGATTACTACATGTTGAACCAGCTGATGATTATTACATGTTGAACTAGATGATGATTACTACATGTTGAAGCATGTGATTATTACTACATGTTGAACCAGATGATGATTACTACATGTTGAACCAACTGATAATTACTACATCTTGAACCGTGTGATGATTACTACATGTTGAACCACCTGATGATTACTACGTGTTGAACCATGTGATGACTACTACGTGTTGAACCATGTGATGATTACTACATGTTGAACCGTGTGATGATTACTACATATTGAACCGTGTGATGATTACTACATGTTGAACCGTGTGATGACTACTACATGTTGAACCACCTGATGATTACTACATGTTGAACCATGTGATGACTACTACAAGTTGAACCATGTGATGATTACTACATGTTGAATGTGATGATTACTACATGTTGAACCATGTGATAATTACTACATGTTGAACCGTGTGATGATTACTACATGTTGAACCATGTGATGATTACTACATGTTGAACCGTGTGATGATTACTACATGTTGAACCATGTGATGATTACTACATGTTGAACCATGTGATGATTACTACATGTTGAACCATGTGATGACTACTACATGTTGAACCATGTGATGACTACTACATGTTGAACCATGTGATGACTACTACATGTTGAACCATGTGATGATTACTACATGTTGAACCGTGTGATGATACTACATGTTGAACCATGTGATGATTACTACATGTTGAATGTGATGACTACTACATGTTGAACCACCTGATGATTACTACATGTTGAACCATGTGATGATTACTACATGCCGAACCAGCTGATGATTACTACATGTTGAACCAATTGATGATTACTACATGTTGAACTAGATGATGATTACTACATGTTGAACCACCTGATGATTACTACATGTTGAACCACCTGATGATTACTACATGTTGAACCACCTGATTACTACTACATGTTGAACCACCTGATGATTACTACATGTTGAACCACCTGATTACTACTACATGTTGAACCACCTGATGATTACTACATGTTGAACCACCCGATGATTACTACATCTTGAACCATGTGATGATTACTACATGTTGAACGTGTGATGATTACTACATGTTGAACCGTGTGATGATGACTACATGTTGAACCGTGTAATGATTACTACATGTTGAACCAATTGATGATTACATGTCGAAACATGTGATGATTACTACATGTTGAACCACCTGATGACTAATACATGTTGAACCGTGTGATGATTACTACATGTTGAACCGTGTGATGATTACTACATGTTGAACCACCTGATGATTACTACATGTTGAACCACCTGATGATTACTACGTGTTGAACCACCTGATGATTACTACATGTTGAACCATGTGATGATTACTACATGTTGAAGCACCTGATGATTACTACATGTTGAACCGTGTGATGATTACTACGTGTTGAACCATGTGATGATTACTACATGTTGAAGCACCTGATGATTACTACATGTTGAACCGTGTGATGATTACTACATGTTGAACCATGTGATGATTACTACATGTTGAACCACCTGATGATTACTACGTGTTGAACCGTGTGATGATTACTACATGTTGAACCACCTGATGATTACTACATGTTGAACCGTGTGATGATTACTACATGTTGAACCGTGTGATGATTACTACATGTTGAACCACCTGATGATTACTACATGTTGAAGCACCTGATGATTACTACATGTTGAACCGTGTGATGATTACTACATGTTGAACCATGTGATGACTACTACATGTTGAACCATGTGATGACTACTACATGTTGAACCACCTGATGATTACTACATGTTGAACCGTGTGATGATTACTACATGTTGAACCAATTGATGATTACATGTCGAACCATGTGATGATTACTACATGTTGAACCACCTGATGATTACTACATGTTGAACAAACTGATGATTACTACATGTTGAACTATGTGATAACTACATGTTGAACCACCTGATGATTACTACATGTTGAACCACCTGATGATTACTACATGTTGAACCACCTGATGATTAC
Source organism: Conus canariensis (assembly GCA_033310375.1). Lineage (NCBI taxonomy): Eukaryota > Metazoa > Mollusca > Gastropoda > Neogastropoda > Conidae > Conus > Conus canariensis. Next base: position 66,577,248 of record CM065734.1, read on the forward strand.
TACATGTTGAACCATGTGATGATAACTACATGTTGAACCATGTGATGATTACTACATGTTGAACCATGTGATGATTACTACATGTTGAACCATGTGATGATAACTACATGTTGAACGACCTGATGATTACTACATGAACCACCTGATGATTACTACATGTTGAACCACCTGATGATTACTACATGTTGAACCACCTGATATTACAACATGTTGAACCATGTGATGATTACTACGTGTTGAACCATGTGATGATTACTACGTGTTGAACCATGTGATGACTACTACGTGTTGAACCGTGTGATGACTACTACATGTTGAACCATGTGATGATTACTACATGTTGAACCAGGTGATGATTACTACATGTTGAACCAGGTGATGATTACTACATGTTGAACCAGGTGATGATGACTACATGTTGAACCGTGTGATGATGACTACATGTTGAACCGTGTGATGATGACTACATGTTGAACCATGTGATGATTACACATGTTGAACCGTGTGATGATTACTACATGTTGAACTGTGTGATGATGACTACATGTTGAACCACCTGATGACTACTACATGATGAACCATGTGATGACTACTACATGTTGAACCATGTGATGATTACTACGTGTTGAACCGTGTGATGATTACTACGTGTTGAACCACCTGATGATTACTACATGTTGAACCACCTGATGACTACTACGTGTTGAAGCGTGTGATGACTACTACGTGTTGAAGCGTGTGATGACTACTACATGTTGAACCGTGTGATGATTACTACATGTTGAACTGTGTGATGATGACTACATGTTGAACCACCTGATGACTACTACATGATGAACCATGTGATGACTACTACATGTTGAACCGTGTGATGATTACTACGTGTTGAACCGTGTGATGATTACTACGTGTTGAACCACTTGATGATTACTACATGTTGAACCACCTGATGACTACTACGTGTTGAAGCGTGTGATGACTACTACGTGTTGAACCGTGTGATGATTACTACGTGTTGAACCGTGTGATGATTACTACGTGTTGAACCACGTGATGATAACTACGTGTTGAACCACCTGATGATTACTACATGTTGAACCATGTGATTACTACATGTTGGACCATGTGATGATTACTACATGTTGAACCATGTGATGATTACTACATGTTGAAGCACCTGATGATTACTACATGTTGAACCGTGTGATGATTACTACATGTTGAACCGTGTGATGATTACTACATGTTGAACCATGTGATGACTACTACATGTTGAACCATGTGATGATTACTACATGTTGAACCGTGTGATGATTACTACATGTTGAACCGTGTGATGATTACTACATGTTGAACCAATTGATGATTACATGTCGAACCATGTGATGATTACTACATGTTGAACCACCTGATGATTACTACATGTTGAACCACCTGATGATTACTACATGTTGAACCACCTGATGATTACTACATGTTGAACCGTGTGATGATTACTACATGTTGAACCACCTGATGATTACTACATGTTGAACCACCTGATGATTACTACATGTTGAACCACCTGATGATTACTACGTGTTGAACCGTGTGATGATTACTACATGTTGAACAAACTGATGATTACTACATGTTGAACCACCTGATGATTACTACATGTTGAACCACCTGATGATTACTACATGTTGAACAAACTGATGATTACTACATGTTGAACCACCTGATGATTACTACATGTTGAACCCCCTGATGATTACTACATGTTGAACCGTGTGATGATTACTACATGTTGAACCACCTGATGATTACTACATGTTGAACCACCTGATGATTACTACATGTTGAACCACCTGATGATTACTACGTGTTGAACCGTGTGATGATTACTACATGTTGAACAAACTGATGATTACTACATGTTGAACCACCTGATGATTACTACATGTTGAACCACCTGATGATTACTACGTCTTGAACCGTGTGATGATTACTACATGTTGAACAAACTGATGATTACTACATGTTGAACCACCTGATGATTACTACATGTTGAACCACCTGATGATTACTACGTGTTGAACCGTGTGATGATTACTACATGTTGAAGCACCTGATGATTACTACATGTTGAACCGTGTGATGATTACTACATGTTGAACAAACTGATGATTACTACATGTTGAACCACCTGATGATTACTACATGTTGAACCACCTGATGATTACTACATGTTGAACCACCTGATGATTACTACATGTTGAACCGTGTGATGATGACTACATGTTGAACCATGTGATGATAACTACATGTTGAACCATGTGATGATTACTACATGTTGAACCATGTGATGATTACTACATGTTGAACCATGTGATGATAACTACATGTTGAACGACCTGATGATTACTACGTGAACCACCTGATGATTACTACATGTTGAACCACCTGATGATTACTACATGTTGAACCATGTGATGATTACTACGTGTTGAACCATGTGATGATTACTACGTGTTGAACCATGTGATGACTACTACGTGTTGAACCGTGTGATGACTACTACATGTTGAACCATGTGATGATTACTACATGTTGAACCAGGTGATGATTACTACATGTTGAACCAGGTGATGATGACTACATGTTGAACCATGTGATGATGACTACATGTTGAACCGTGTGATGATGACTACATGTTGAACCATGTGATGATTACTACATGTTGAACCGTGTGATGATTACTACATGTTGAACTGTGTGATGATGACTACATGTTGAACCACCTGATGACTACTACATGATGAACCATGTGATGATTACTACGTGTTGAACCATGTGATGATTACTACTTGTTGAACCGTGTGATGATTACTACGTGTTGAACCACCTGATGATTACTACATGTTGAACCACCTGATGACTACTACGTGTTGAAGCGTGTGATGACTACTACGTGTTGAAGCGTGTGATGACTACTACATGTTGAACCGTGTGATGATTACTACATGTTGAACTGTGTGATGATGACTACATGTTGAACCACCTGATGACTACTACATGATGAACCATGTGATGACTACTACATGTTGAACCATGTGATGATTACTACGTGTTGAACCGTGTGATGATTACTACGTGTTGAACCACCTGATGATTACTACATGTTGAACCACCTGATGACTACTACGTGTTGAAGCGTGTGATGACTACTACGTGTTGAACCGTGTGATGATTACTACGTGTTGAACCGTGTGATGATTACTACGTGTTGAACCACGTGATAACTACGTGTTGAACCACCTGATGATTACTACATGTTGAACCATGTGATTACTACATGTTGGACCATGCGATGATTACTACGTGTTGAACCGTGTGATGATTACTACGTGTTGAACCGTGTGATGACTACTACATGTTGAACCACCTGATGACTACTACATGTTGAACCATGTGATTACTACACGTTGAACCATGTGATGATTACTACATGTTGAACCGTGTGATGATTACTACATGTTGAACCAATTGATGATTACTATATGTTGAACTGTGTGATGATTACTACATGTTGAGCCAATTGATTACTACATGTTGAACCACCTGATGATTACTACATGTTGAACCAATTGATGATTACTACATGTTGAACCAGCTGATTATTACAACATTTTGAACCGTGTGATGATTACTACATGTTGAACTGGCCAATAATTACTACATGTTGAAGAAAGTTCTGGCTCGCTGGGTGCAAGATTACATTTGTGACGAAAATAGACATGTCGTAGGATATTACATGTTCGGAACGAAGATAGACATAGCACATCGCTCTCAAATCAGCTTGTAGTGAATTCCCATCAGCTGGTGCATTAAAGGTGTAAGATCGTTTGTATGTTTTTCTTTTAGTTTTGGGTCTTTAGCTTTCTTTCCACGTTGAGTCCCAAGAGATGGTATATATTTACATGGGTCAGAAGAGAGATATTGTGAGAACTTCAGCAGAATGACACTAGGCCAGACCGCCGTGCTCATTTTGGATAGACAAGGAAATGGAAATGACACTAGACCAGAATACCATGCTCATTTTGGATAGACAGGGAACTGGAAACCTGTGCTAAATGACACTAGGCCAAAGCGCCATGCTCATTTTGGATAGACAGGGAAATGGAAGCCTGTGGAGACTCTTTCTTGACGTTGATTTATGTGCACAAGCTTCGTTGTTCTCATAGTCAGTCTGGCTGCTCTTTTTTCTCTGTATGTAGAAGTTTGTTGTTCGACAGTCAGTGCATGTATTACAGCTGTATATTCCTGTTGTGTCAGGTCCCAGGTCCATCACCCAGGACGACTTTTGGCGCATGGTGTGGCAGGAAGGGGTCACTGATATCGTCATGCTGACCAATGTCAAAGAGGGAAACAAAGTCAGTTCTGTCAGCACTGGGCTCCACTGTCACACACACACACACACACACACACACACACCGCGCATATGCATGCAGAGAGAGAGAGAGAGAGAGAGACAGACAGACAGACAGACAGAGAGAGATGACCAATGCACTGTTCGTGCAACTGTAATTTTGCACGATAATGAAATGTTGCCTGGCTCCAAAAGATATTCTACAGTTTATGGCGCTTTTTATTACCACTCCAGTGTTTTTTTGAGATACATATAGTACACTGCGATGGAATAAACAAGATCAAAGCCAAATATCTTAAAACCCAGCAGTAGTTTGTTAGCATGAACAGATCGTATGTCACAAACAGAATTTCTGTGTTGACACAATCAATTTTCATTCAAAATACTGACCATGTTATGGATTTAGAAAGTATCCTTCACTTTGACAATTTTTGTGCTTTAAACACCCGTCTACAAAACAATAGACGCCAAAATATATTTGTTTCGATCGGATAGGCATGTTTAGGAATGTGCATTATTTTAAGAATCAGGTCACCAGATCGTTACAGAAACTATTGCGTATTTTCGCAACTGAAATCTTTCAATGTTTAGATTTATACTGTATTGGTATAGTGCTGCTCCTAATCATTATTGAACTGGAAATCTACTTCCGTATAACCGTACTTCACCTTTTCTTTTGTTTCTAATGTTTTAGGGCAAGTGCCACAAGTACTGGCCGTCCAAAGGGAGATCACTCCTCCCAGGGCACATGGAGGTGACCGGACTTGAGGAGGAGGAAAGAGCGAACTTCACCATCCGGACATTCAGTGTGCGACAACTTCAGGTACTTCTTACCCAGCTATCACATCAGTCCTGCATTTCATCACTTTTATCCCCCACCATCATCATCATCACCACCACTACTATCAACCCCTTGACAACTTCAGGTACTTCTTACCCAGCTATCACATCAATCCTGCATTTCATCACTTTTATCCCCCACCATCATTCATCCATCATCATCATCCCCCCACCCAACTACTATCAATCACCCTTGACAACCATTCAGTCACTATCATTACACTCAGTATCCACATCAATCCTGCATTTCAATCACTTATATCCCACCACCAATCGATCTACCATCATCATTCATCACCACCACTACTATATCAACCCCTTTTCCATCCCCTCCCATTTTCTCCCAATATTAATGATGAAGACCTGAATTTAGCACCAGGGATGTGTTTGTGTGTGTGTTGGGGGGGGGGGGGTGAACTAAGGGGGGGGGGGAGTGTGTCTTCTGGTGTAAATTGTCGCCCCAACTTCAGATTCATAAAGTGCTGAAAGTGATAAGATAAGTGATTGTTCGTTCTTCATTTCCATTGTGCTGAATGTTGTTTCTTTGACCTGATAGAGCACCAATGAGGGCAAGACGGGATGTCTTTTGTTTTGTACTTTGTCTCTTTCATCCAGCGGAAAATTATGTTCATGTTTTTTTTCAGATTTACGCCAGCCTAGTTTGTGAAAAACGTAAACAATGTTCAGACATGGTAAGACCTGTCCATTCTTCAGTGTCTATTCGCGCATACGAGTTTTTATGCAGTGTGTGTGTGTGTGTGTGTGTGTGCGTGTGTGTGTGTGTGTGTGTGTGTTATTGTGATATGTCATCAACACGTTGATACTTTTTTTAACCGGACAGCAGGGCGGGGGCTGGAGGAGGATGGTGTAGGCAGAGAGGCTGAGGCTGGCAGCACAGCCTACTAACGTCTGCCCCAATGATGTGGCCACAGTGGTCATGTATCATACTGTTCACACATAGTTGTCTGCCCCAACAATGTGGCCACAGTGGTCATGTATCATACGTCTGCCCCAATGATGTGGCCACAGTGGTCATGTATCATACGTGTCTGCCCAACGATGTGGCACAGTGGTCATGCATCATACGTCTGCCCCAACGATGTGGTCACAGTGGTCATGCATCATACATCTGCCCTAACGATGTGTCCACAATGGTCATGTATCATACGTCTGCCCCAACGATGTGGTCACAGTGGTCATGTATCATATGTCTGCCCCAATGATGTGGCCACAGTGGTCATGTATCATACGTGTCTGCCCCAACAATGTGGCCACAGTGGTCATGCATCATACGTGTCTGCCCCAATGATGTGCCACAGTCGTCATCTATAATACGTCTGCCCCAACGATATGATGTGGCCACAGTGGTCATGCGTCATATGTCTGCCCCAACGATGTGGCCACAATAGTCATGTATCATACGTCTGCCCCAACAATGTGGCCACAGTGGTCATGTATAATACTGTTCGCACATAGTCGTCTGCCCCAACGATGTGGCCACAATAGACATGCACAATACTGTTCGCACATAGTCGTCTGCCCCAACGATGTGGCCACAATAGACATGCACAATACTGTTCGCACATAGTCGTCTGCCCCAACGATGTGGCCACAGTAGTCATGCACAATACTGTTCGCACATAGTTGTCTGCCCCAACGATGTGGCCACAATAGTCATGCACAACACTATTCACACATAGTCGTTCTGCCCCAGCAATGTGGCCACAGTGGTCATGTATAATACTCGCACATAGTTGTGCTCATTGTCCAAGTCTTCAGGGACTGCAGTGTTTTTTGCCTTTTCTGCCTTGTTACCCTTTGTCATGCCGCCAGTCTAGTTCAGATTATACAGGGGTTCTAGCTGGCGCAACACTAACTTCAATTAAGTTTGCTTGCCTCAACCTGGTAATTGTACTAATATCCAACTTTTCCACATCAACCAATGCCACAGTTCTTCTCATCAACAAATACAACAACAACAAAAAACAGAACAAAAAAGACCAGCCCAATTAACAATTCAACTATCTTTTTATCAATTTCAAACGACTTCCTTTCTCAAAATTTCTTTTAAAATTTTCAGCTACCTTCACACACACCCCAACTCTAAATTGCAACAATAATCACCCCAGTCTCCTTTTTCTTCAAGTCCAACTGACAACCTAGATCAGAGCCCCTGTTTCAGGCTCACTCATCACAGCCACTGACATATTGGGTAAGGGGGGGGGGGGGGGGGAGTTTAAACAGTTGTACTCATCTGCCGGCATAGATGTCCCTCAAGTAGAATGGAGTGTCCAGAGCTGCCTCAGTCCAGCCCCTCGGACACCCAGGTAGCCAACTGCTGATGATGAACCGACGTCTGGTCAGCTGCCAGCCGAAAAGCAAAGTCAAGAAGTCCTGGCTGCAGGGCTTCAAGTCCAGACGCAGTCCTCCCCCAAAGACTTACAGAAACAGTTGCTCCAAGTCCCACTGGATCTGGACAAGAGTATCCAGGTTTACCCCTCCTGTCACAGAATTCTCTCCCCCCCCCCCCCCCACTCCCCCCATTGTGTCAGAGCCTCAACTCAGTGGCTCAGACAAACCAAATACAAAGGGAATATTCTCTCCCACACAAACAAATTAAATTTACAAAATGCCTCAAAATGATTCACATTATTATTTTTTTTCTATACTCCAACCCCTCCTTCCATCAATATACACTAGCCAAACTTAACTATACCTAGGAAAAATATACTCCAACACCTATATTTCCTCACCCAATCCACAAATTCACATTCTAGCAACAAAGAAAAAAAAATTCCCTTACCAGTCTCTCCAGTGAAACACAACACCTCTGCAAGAAGTATCCCTCTTAGTCTCGGAATCCTGGCACTGAACAACCAACAGTGCTCCAAACACCAGATTCCACACCCTGATTAAATCCAACATGGACCAACATCTACCTGCACATTTAAACAACAGCTCTGTCAGCTTGAGAGTGCCTCCCAACCCCTCTACCCAAGTAGTCATTCCAAAAGACTAAACCATCTCCCAAGAATAGGGGAGATATTAACCTACTTAAGTAACCAAACATTTTTCCCAAATGAAATAATCCTTTCAACACACAAGCTGTCCCCCCAATGCAAAATCTCATAATGGGACATGCCAACCAACTTTTTTCCTACAAGTCCACCCTAACCAATAGCAACTAACAATTTCTAACTAACCATACAACACCAACATAAATTCAGCAATTAAAATAATCTAAAACAATCATTCACTAACCACAAACTAAAAATTTACAGTTTTCAAAAATAATCGTTTCAATCAATAATCAACAGTCGACGGGTCAACTGACAATAGAGGATTTAATCAAGGGAGATAACCGCCACTCAGAACCCTCTCGGTGAAGGAAGAGTTGCTTCCCGTAGACCATTCTCTCCGTGACACCCTTAGCTGATGAGAACCCTAAAAAAATGCGCTGTGCGGTCACCTAGGCTATTGTTGTAGAAGTCAGCTAATCTAAACTAATAATGTTATCTTAAGAAAAGATGGGATAGTGATAGTCTACGTAGGACTAGTCATCGCTATTATCATCAAAGCAGTGTTATAATTTTGCTGTTTTTATTATTATTATTATTATTGTTGTTGTTGTTGTTGTTATTGTATTTCATTTTCATTATAATTATTACTGGTCCCAATGCTATTATTATTATTATTATTATTATTAATATTATTATTATTATTATTATTGCTGTTGTTGTTGTTGTCATCGTCGTCATCATCATCATCATCATCATCATTGTTATCACCATCTTCGTCGTCATCATTGGTGTTGTTAATCTTGTTGTTGTTGTTGTAACTAACATCTAAAAGGGTATAAGTGGAGGGATATAGCTGCAGGAATAATGATCTTCCACAATCCTTATCTGTATTTGTTCAGTTGCTAAAGCTGGCTAACGGAACACAACGGTCACAGAGAGAACTAGGGAACAGGTAAGGTCTGATCATACAGACTCAAGTCTGATTCAGTTTGACTGGGCCAGACAGCGGTCGGTCAGGCTGTTTGTCAGAATGCAATGGGGAGAAAGGAGAGAGGGGGAAGATAATTGACATCTGGAGCTCCATCAGAACCGTGTCTGTGTTGGTGCAAAGTTAATGACCCAGAAACGTCATGAATAGTCAGAGTTTATTTTAGAACTGTTTTTGCCATGACTAGCCTAGCCCGCCCGCTGTAGATTGTTGCATACAGAGCCACGAGAAACGACAGGTTAGGCCGTGCCATTAAGATCTTCAATGTCATGACTGATAATGTCTGCAGGCCAATGACTAACGTCAGGTGAGGCAGTACCATTAAAAGCTTCAATGTCACGATTGATAATAATTATCTGCAGAGCGATGACAAACGTCAGGTGAGGCAGTACCATTAGGATCTTCAATGTCATGATTGCTAATAATTATCTGCAGAGCGATGACAAACGTCAGGTGAGGCAGTACCATTAAGATCTTCAAAGTCATGATTGATAATGTCTGCAGAGCAATGACAAACGTCAGGTGAGGCAGTACCATTACCTGAATTGGATGGACCACGAGGTTCCAGCCACCACTTCTCTCGTCGACTTCTGGCGCTACGTCAGAGCACGTGCACCTCGTACCGCCACTGCTCCGCCTCTTGTGGTGCACTGCAGGTAATCAGAATGTGTCAAGTTGAAACATTGGGGATAATGAATCATCGTCATCAGAGAATTTGAAATTTGGGAGAATTAAGTTTATGTGGACATTGTGTGTGTGTGTGTGTGTGTGTGTGTGTGTGTGTGTGTGTGTGTGTGTGTGTGTGTTGTGTGTGTGTGTGTGTGTGTGTGTGTGTGTGTGTGTGTGTGTGTGTGTGTGTGTGTTTTAAGAACTGCCGGCTGCAGATGCACAAAAGATGTGAGGAAAGTGGTAAAATAAAAGACATGATAATAAAGTACCAGAGACATGACCAGCCGCCGTGGCGAAGTGGTTAGCGTCGCGAACGCCCGGCTGGGAGATCGCGGGTTCGATTCCCATCAGAGTCATATGGGATTTTTCTGCCCCGACCGGCTCCTACCCAGAGTTGAGTTTGCTGCGGACTCAGTTGGGAAGACTGGGACCACACAGTCGAGTTTCATCCACTTAATGGATGCGTTTCTGAGAGTGTTGCTCAAAATTTCCTGACCAACACTGCAGGTGCCTGTATCTCTCGGGCCTGGTTGCCACGGGGTTATATTATGAAAGGAAGCGTAGAGTACAGCCCTGTCATGTAGTCTCAGACCGAAATGGAAAATCTGTAGCATCATCTTAATCATCCTCATTGTCATCGATCAGCATTAAAAAAAGTCTCAAGTTCTGTGGCCTTCATGCCCTGCTCTCATGGTGACCTGAATTTCGATGTCCTCGTCATGTCTTTGGTTTGGTTCCGTCGGGGTCACCGGTATTGGCGAGTCCATTGCGGCTGTTGTTGGACGGACGTGGTGGCGCCCTCCAGAGGGAGAGCTTACTCACGCTGGTTCCGCGACTAGGCAATTATTGTCGTCAGTAGGGGGCTTAGTAGGTTGTGTCCTGCGTATGATGAATCAGAACAGGCGCCACTGAACAGCGCCGAAGTGACTCGACAGCATTGCAGTGTCTCCTCCTGTGGGTTGGCTCTTGACGACTTGACATTGACTGCTCCCTGTGGATTGCCGGTGCCGGGGCTGCGGCGGGACCGACCGGGCTGTGGCTGTGGACGGGGTGTCGGAATGACCGGGCTGTGGCTGTGGACGGGGTGTCGGAATGAGCGGCGTGGGTGCACTGCCTCTGAGGTAGCGCAGAGGTTGGAACAAAAAAAAAAAAACCAAAACGTAATAGAGACATGATAATAAAGTACTAGAGACATGATAATAAAGTAGCAGACATGATAGTGAAGTGCTAGAGACATGATAATAAAGTAACAGAGACATGATAAAGCTTTAGAGGTATGAATACATGAACGCAGTTAGAACAAATCAGGACTGTGGAATAATGCATATGACATGAAATAAGATTTATGTATTTCATTTCAAAATTTTTTTTCCTTATCTGTGGAAGAGATTATCCCCAAAATATTGGTTAGCCTTAGTACACACTGAAAACATAATGTTTTCTTCATAATTCCATCCCGCCTGTTTCCACCTCACCCCCTCCGTCTTCTGTCTGTTTACTATTACGTCCTAGAGCAAATGATTCCATCCATGAATTTAAACATTATTCGTCAGCACAGCTTTGCAATTCTTTTTACTCACAAGTGATGTTGAAGCCTAACATAGACAGTCATCTACTTTACATACAAGGTTATAGGTTTTGAAAGTGAAGAGAGAAAGTGTACGGGTGTTCAGTGCTGGCGTGGGGCGGACATTGCCCTGGACATCCTGTGGTCCCTGTAGACAAAGTTGATGTCTATGTCTTCTGTTCAGTGCTGGCGTGGGGCGGACATTGCCCTGGACATCCTGTGGTCCCTGTAGACAAAGTTGATGTGTATGTCTTCTGTTCAGTGCTGGCGTGGGGCGGACAGGGACGTACATTGCCCTGGACATCCTGATGGACCAGACCCAGGAGGAGGAGGAGATCTCCCTGTTCCGCACTGTGGACAGCCTGAGAGAGGACAGGTGTCACATGGTGCAAAACAAGGTACTGTCAGTGTGTGTGTGTGTGTGTGTGTGTGTGTGTGTGTGTGTGTGTGTGTGTGTGTGTGTGTGTGTGCGCGCGCGCGCGTGCACAAAATAAGGTACTGTCATTGTGCGCATGCGTGCGCGTGTGTGTGTGAGCATGCGCGCACGTGTGTGTGTGTGTGTGTGTGTGTGTGTGTGTGTGTGTGTGTGTGTGTGTGTGTGTTGGGGGGGGGGGTGCGTGTGTGTGAGTGCGTGTGCGTCTGCGTGAAAGAAAAACTCACGAGAAAGAAGAGTATAATTACCATGGATTAAAGGATATATACCCGATGTTTAAATCATACATGGAATCAAGTGTGTGCGTATGTGTGTGTGTGTGTGTGTGTGTGTGTGTGTGTGTGTGTGTGTGTGTGTGTGTGTGTGAGAGAGAGAGAGAGAGAGAGAGAGCGTTGCGTGCGTGCGTGCGTGCGTGCGTGCGCGTGCGCGCGCGTGCGTGTGTATGTGTGTGTGTGTGTGTGTGTGTGTGTGTGTGTGTGTGTGTGTGTGTGTGTGTGTGTTATGAGTGACTAGCTACCTTATTGTCAGTCTTTATATTGCTGTTGTACCTTTACTGCTCATCTGATTGTATCATGTATTGTTTATATTGAAGTATAGATTTCGCACGCTTTCCGGTCACATATCATAATTTGCCACCGGTTGTTAGTCGGCACATTTATAGGTTAAAGAATATAGCAATGATGTTAAAGATATTATCAAATAATCAGTAAAGTCAATAAATGATGCCCAAGGGGAAAAAAAAACACAATCGCACACACATACACACACGTGCGTGTGCACGCGCGCGCACGGACGCACGCACGCACGGACGCATGCACGCACGCGTGGGCTTGATGAGCCGGCCTGTGGCTGTGGACAGGGGGTGGGAATGAGGGGCGTGAAGGCAGTGCCACTGAGGTGGCACAGAAGATGGGACAGCAACAAAGAAAAACAAACAAACAAAGAAAAAGAAGAAACTCGGTCCCCCGTACCTCTCCATAGTCTAGGAATATCAACATGCGAGCAGTGCGTGTGTCTATGACTGTTCGTCACATCTAGCTGGTTTGGTTCCACGGTCAAATCGATTCTGATGAAGAAGACATTGGGCATTTCACTATCTTTCTTTTCTTAGCCATTTTGTGTTTCAGACCTCAAAATTACAACAAATCAACCGTATATTATCAAGAGACAGTACCAATCACAGTCTGTGGGAGGAAAAACGGCAAGATCTGTTGAAGAACAACAGGTCTATGTGCCATGACGGGGCCACTACGACAGACAGAGGTCACTGAGTTGACATTGTGTGTGTGTTGACACTGGGTGTGTGTTGACATTGGGTGTGTGTTGACACTGGGTGTGTGTTGACATTGGGTGTGTGTTGACATTTGGTGTGTGTTGACATTGGGTGTGTGTTGACACTGGGTGTGTGTTGACATTGGGTGTGTGTTGACATTGGGTGTGTGTTGACACTGCGTGTGTGTTGACACTGCGTGTGTGTTGACATTGAGTGTGTGTTGACATGGAGTGTGTGTTGACATGGGGTGTGTGTTGACATGGGGTGTGTGTTGACATTGGGTGTGTCGTGTGTATTGACATGGGGTGTGTGTTGACATTGGGTGTGTGTTGACATTGGGTGTGTGTATACATTGGGTGTGTGTTGACACTGGCTGTGTGCTTACATCGGGTGTGTATTGACATTGGGTGTGTGTTGACATTGGGTGTGTGTTGACATGGGGTGTGTGTTGATATGGGGTGTGTGTTGACACTGGGTGTGTGTTAACATTGGGTGTGTGTTGACATTGGGTATGTGTTGACACTGGGTGTGTGATGGCATTGGGTGTGTGTTGACATCGGGTATGTGTTGACATTGGGTGTGTGTTGACACTGGGTGTATGTTGACATTGGGTGTGTGTTGACATTGGGTGTGTGTTGACATGGATGTGTTTTGACATTGGGTGTGTGTTGACACTGGCTGTGTGCTTACATCGGGTGTGTATTGACATTGGGTGTGTGTTGACATTGGGTGTGTGTTGACATGGGGTGTGTGTTGATATGGGGTGTGTGTTGACACTGGGTGTGTGTTAACATTGGTGTGTGTTGACATTGGGTATGTGTTGACACTGGGTGTGTGATGGCATTGGGTGTGTGTTGACATCGGGTATGTGTTGACATTGGGTGTGTGTTGACACTGGGTGTGTGTTGACATGGTTGTGTGTTGACATTGGGTGTGTGTTGACATTGGGTGTGTGTTGCCATTGGGTGCGTGTTGACACTGGGTGTGTGTTGACACAGGGGTGTGTTGACGCTGGGTATGTGTTCACATAGGATATGTGTTGACATTGGGTGTGTGTTGACATTGTGTGTGTGTTAATATTGGGTGTGTGTTGACATTGGGTGTGTGTTGACATTGGGTGTGTGTTTGGGTGTGTGTTGACACTGGGTGTGTTTGACACTGGGGGTGTATTGACACTGGGTGTGTGTTGACATTGGGTGTGTGTTGACCTTGGGTGTGTGTTGACATTGGGGGTGTGTTCACATAGGTTATAGGTTGACATTGTGTGTGTGTGTGTGTTGACACTGGATGTGTGTTGACACTGGGTGTGTGTTGACGCTGGGTGTGTGTTGACATTGGGGTGTGTGTTGACATTGGGTATGTGTTTACATTGGGTGTGTGTTGACACTGGGTGTGTGTTGATATTGGGTGTGTGTTGACACTGGGTGTGTGTTGACACTTGGTGTGTGTTGACACTGGGTGTGTGTTGACATTGGGTGTGTGTTGATATGGGGTGTGTTTACATTGGTGTGTGTTGACATTGGGTGTGTTTGACACTGGGTGTGTGTTGGCATTGGTTGTGTGTTGACACTGGGTGTGTGTTGACACTGGGTGTATGTTGACACTGGGTGTATGTTGACATTGGGTATGTGTTGACACTGGGTGTGTGTTGACATTGGGTGCGTATTGACACTGGGTGTGTGTTGACATTGGGTGTGTGTTGACAGTGGGGGTGTGTTGACGCTGGGTGTGTGTTCACATAGGATATATGTTGACATTTGGTTTGTGTTGACATTGGGTGTGTGTTGACATTGAGTGTGTGTTGACATTGGTTGTGTGTTGACATTGGGTTTGTGTTGACATTGGGTGTGTGTTTGGGTGTGTGTGTGTGTTGACATTGGGTGTGTGTTGACATGCGTGTGTGTTGACACTGGTTGTGTGTTGACATTGGGTGTGTGTTGACACTGGGTGTGTGTTGACATTGGATGTGTGTTGACATTGGAGTGTGTGTTGACATTGGTTGTGTGTTGACATTGGGTGTGTGTTGACACTGGGTGTGTGTTGACATTGGGTGTGTGTTGACATTGAGTGTGTGTTGACATTGGGTGTGTGTTGACATTGGGTGTGTGTTTGGGTGTGTGTGTTCACATTGGGTGTGTGTTGACATGCGTGTGGTGTTGACACTGGTTGTGTGTTGACATTGGGTGTGTGTTGATACTGGGTGTGTATTGACATTGGGTGTGTTGACATGGGGTGTGTGTTGACATGGGGTGTGTGTTGACATTGGGTGTGTGTTGGCACTGGGTGTGTGTTGACACTGGGTGTGTTGACACTTGGTGTCTGTTGACAGGGCCAGTACGAGTTTCTGCACGAGGCAGTGGTGGAAGCTTACCTGAGTGGTGACTGCAGACAGGACACCTCGTCCTTTGACCGCCTCTTTCCCCACACTGTCCACCATCACCTCCCTCACCAACGTCTTGATGCAGAGTTTGGGGTCTGTCTGTCTGTCTGTCTGTCTGTCTGTCTGTCTGTCTGTCTGTCTGTCTGTCTTTCTGTCTGTCTGTCTGTATGCCTGTCTCTCTGTATGTATGTGTGTTTCTATGCATGCATGTATGTATGTATGTATGTATGTATGTATGTATGTATGTATGTATGTATGTATGTATGTATGCATGCATGCATCTATGATTGTATGTGTGAATGTATGCATGTATGTATGTATCTACGTATGCATGTATGTTTACATGTAAGTATTTATGTGTGTATGTCTGTCTGCCTGTATGTATGTATGTATGTATGTATGTATGTATGTATGTATGTATGTATGTGTGTATGTGTGTATGTATGTATGTATGTATCTATGCATATATGGACGTATGTATGTATGTGCATGTATGTGTGTATGTGTGTGTGTGCGCGCGCATGCGTATGAGAGAGAGAGGGGGGGGGGGGGGCAGAGAGACAGATTGACGGACAGACAGGCAGACTGACAGACAAACAGAGAGAGTCGTAATGCGTTGTTTTGGTGCTATACTACATACCTTATTGTCAAGCTTTATTCTTAGCTTGCAGTGCATTATAATTTCTATGTGAATTTTACATACAAAGGGATGATTATGGATATTGAAACTATCTTTATTACAGTCAGCATTTTTCTTCTCGACAACGTATCTTCAGGACGTGACTTTGGTTGATGGCTTGTAAGGCAATTAGCGGTTCTCCGCAGACTGTATCTTCAGAAAGTGACTTTAGTTGATGGCTTGTAAGGCAATTAGAGGTTCTCCGCAGACTGTATCTTCAGAAAGTGACTTTGGTTGATGGCTTGTAAGGCAATTAGCGGTTCTCCGCAGACTGTCTCTTCAGAAAGTGACTTTAGTTGATGGCTTGTAAGGCAATTAGCGGTTCTCTGCAGACTGTCTCTTCAGAAAGTGACTTTGGTTGTTGGCTTGTAAGGCAATTAGCGGTTCTCGACGGACTGTATCTTCAGAAAGTGACTTTGGTTGATGGTTTGTAAATCAATAAGCGGTTCTCCGCAGACTATATCTTCAGAAAGTGACTTTGGTTGATGGCTTGTAGGGCAATTAGAGGTTCTCCGCAGACTGTATCTTCAGAAAAGTGACTTTTGTTGTTGGCTTGTAGGGCAATTAGCGGTTTTCCACAGACTGTATCTTCAGAAAGTGACTTTGGTTGATGGCTTGTAGGGCAATTAGAGGTTCTCCGCAGACAGTATCTTCAGAAAGTGACTTTGGTTGTTGGCTTGTAGGGCAATTAGCGGTTCTCCGCAGACTGTGTCGACAGACATGCTGCAACATGCTGTGTGCTTTCTGTTCTTCAGAGACTGTGTCAGATGCGGACATGCTTCACCACTCCCTCCCACACTGTTGCCAGCCTGGAGGAGAACCGACAGAAGAACCGACACCCTGATGCCCTGCCAGGTAGGGAAGAACAGTGGGTCTGAAAATGAATGGTGGAGGCATCGACAAAGCAAACTCCAATGAGAATATGATAGGGGATGAAGGTGACTGTGAAGGGGGTGAAGGTGACTGTGAAGGGGATGAAGGTGATTGTGAAGGGGATGAAGGTGACTGTGAAGGGGGTGAAGGTGACTGTGAAGGGGATGAAGGTGACTGTGAAGGGGGTGAAGGTGACTGTGAAGGGGATGAAGGTGACTGTGAAGGGGGTGAAGGTGATTGTGAAGGGGATGAAGGTGACTGTGAAGGGGGTGAAGGTGACTGTGAAGGGGATGAAGGTGACTGTGAAGGGGGTGAAGGTGACTGTGAAGGGGATGAAGGTGACTGTGAAGGGGGTGAAGGTGACTGTGAAGGGGATGAAGGTGACTGTGAAGGGGGTGAAGGTGACTGTGAAGGGGGTGAAGGTGACTGTGAAGGGGATGAAGGTGACTGTGAAGGGGGTGAAGGTGATTGTGAAGGGGATGAAGGTGATGTGAAGAGGAGGGGTGGTAGGAGACAGACGTGGGAAGGGGATGAAGGTGATTGTGAAGGGGATTGTGAAGGGGGTGAAGGTGATTGTGAAGGGGATGAAGGTGACTGTGAAGGGGATGAAGGGGATTGTGAAGAGGAGGGGTGGTAGGAGACAGATGTGGGAAGGGGATGAAGGGGATTGTGAAGAGGAGGGGTGGTAGGAGACAGATGTGGGAAGGGGATGAAGGGGATTGTGAAGAGGAGGGGTGGTAGGAGACAGATGTGGGAAGGGATGAAGGGGACTGTGAAGGGCATGAAGGGTTGTGAAGAGGAGGGGTGGTAGGAGACAGATGTGGGAAGGGGATGAAGGGGACTGTGAAGAGGAGGGGTGGTAGGAGACAGATGTGGGAAGGGGATGAAGGGGACTGTGAAGAGGAGGGGTGGTAGGAGACAGATGTGGGAAGGAGATGAAGGGATTGTGAGAGGAGGGGTGGTAGGAGACAGATGTGGGAAGGGGATGAAGGGGACTGTGAAGGGCATGAAGGGGTTTTGAAGAGGAGGGGTGGTAGGAGACAGATGTGGGAAGGGGATGAAGGGGATGTGTGAAGGGGATGAAGGGGATTGTGAAGGGATGAAGGGATTGTGAGAGAGGGGTGGTAGGAGACAGATGTGGGAAGGGGATGAAGGGGATTGTGAAGAGGAGGGGTGGTAGGAGAATGATGTGGGAAGGAGATGAAGGGGTTGTGAAGAGGGGAGGTGGTAGGAGACAGATGTGGGAAGGGGATGAAGGGATTGTGAAGGGGATGAAGGTGACTGTGAAGGGGGTGAAGGTGATTGTGAAGGGGATGAGGTGACTGTGGAAGGGGGAAGGGTTGTGAAGGGGATGAAGGGGATTGTGAAGAGGAGGGGTGGTAGGAGACAGATGTGGGAAGGGATGAAGGTTGTGAAGGGGATGAAGGGGATTGTGAAGAGGAGGGGTGGTAGGAGGCAGATGTGGGAGGGATGAAGGGGATTGGAAGGGATGAAGGGGATTGTGAAGAGGAGGGGTGGTAGGAGACAGATGTGGAAGGGATGAGGGGATTGTGAAGGGGATGAAGGGGATTGTGAAGAGGAGAGGTGGTAGGAGACAGATGTGGGAAGGGGATGAAGGGGATTGTGAAGGGATGAAGGGGATTGTGAAGAGGAGGGGTGGTAGGAGAAGATGTGGGAAGGGGATGAAGGGGATTGTGAAGAGGAGAGGTGTAGGAGAAGATGTGGAAGGGGATGAAGGGATTGTGAAGGGGATGAAGGGGATTGTGAAGAGGAGGGGTGGTAGGAGACAGATGTGGGAAGGGGATGAAGGGGATTGTGAAGAGGAGGGGTGGTAGGAGACAGATGTGGGAAGGGGTGAAGGTGCCTGTGAAGAGGAGGGGTGGTAGGAGACAGATGTGGGAAGGAGATGAAGGGGTTGTGAAGAGGAGGGGTGGTAGGAGGCAGATGTGGGAAGGGGATGAAGGGGATTGTGAAGAGGAGGGGTGGTAGGAGAATGATGTGGGAAGGAGATGAAGGGGTTGTGAAGAGGAGGGGTGGTAGGAGAATGATGTGGGGAAGGGGATGAAGGGGTTGTGAAGGGATGAAGGGATTGTGAAGGGGATGAAGGGATTGTGAAGAGGAGGGGTGGTGTAGAGACAGATGTGGGAAGGGGATGAAGGGATTGGGAAGAGGAGGGTGGTAGGAGACAGATGTGGGAAGGGATGGAGGGGATTGTGAAGAGGAGGGGTGGTAGGGAATGATGTGGGAAGGGGATGAAGGGTTGTGAAGAGGAGGGTGGAGGAGAATGATTGGGAAGGGGATGAAGGGATTGTGAAGAGGAGGGGTGGTAGGAGAATGATGTGGGAAGGGGATGAAGGGGATTGTGAAGAGGAGGGTGTAGGAGAATGATGTGGGAAGGGCATAAAGGGGTTGTGAAGAGGATGAAGGGTTGTGAAGAGAGGGGGTAGGTGAATGATGTGGAAGGGATGAAGGGATTGTGAAGGGATGAAGGGGTTGTGAAGGGTGAAGGGGATTGTGAAGAGAGGTGTAGGAGACAGATGTGGGAAGGAGATGAAGGGGACTGTGAAGAGGAGGGGTGGTAGGAGAATGATGTGGAAGGCATGAAGGGGACTGTGAAGAGGAGGGTGGTAGGAGACAGATGTGGAAGGAATGAAGGGGACTGTGAAGAGAGGTGGTAGGAGAATGATGTGGGAAGGGCATGAAGGGGACTGTGAAGAGGAGGGTGGTAGGAGACAGATGTGTGAAGGGATGAGGGGACTGTGAAGAGGAGGGGTGTAGGGAATGTGTCTGGGGAGTAGGGACAGGAAAAGGTGAAGAGTGGAGAAATGAAAACGTGCGAGCGTGCGTGCGTGTGTGAGTGTGCATGCGGTGTGTGTGTGTGTGTGTTGGTGTGTGGTGTGTGTGTGTGGTGGTGTGTGTGTGTGTGTGTGTGTGTGCAGGTGACAAACATCTGGTGTACATCACGGAACACGCCAAAGGCCGGAACCAGTACATCAATGCTGTCTACATGCCGGTAAGCCTGACAACCACCACTCCTACCACCACCTACCCCCAGTCCTTATATGCGCTACAGCACAGTAAGGCGGAACTAATAAGGGGGTACACATGCAACCGCTGATTGATCCATGTATAATTTGTTGGCTGCCTACAGAAATCTTCAAACCAAACGTGGAATGACGTTGTATATCAACAACAAAATAGAAAAAAAAAATTAAACCAATATTTGAAGAAGAGTTCTTGATACTAACATATCAGCATGAACCTCTTATACAAAAGTTAAACAGAAACGTTTCATGCGAACAGTTTGACAAAAAAAAGTTTCATAACATTTGGCCCTGACATTGTTATGCAAACCTTTGAACAGAACAGGTTTCTTACCAACAACTGAACAGAACTGTTCCACTGTTTCATGTCAAAGTCAACACTTTGTTTCTTACCAATCGATGGAAAGAAACATTTTCCATACCAACTGTTGGACAGAAAGATTTTGTTATATCTGTTAAAAAGAAATGTTCCTTACCGCCTGTTGTAAAGAAATGTTTCATGTTGATCTCGGAAATACAGCGTGGGATAGACGTGTATAAATGAGAATATGATTTTGTTTACTCGCTTCAATCAATATAAAATCAATATAGAGATCAATCAGGTATGAATGGCACACCTTCTAGAAAAAAAAAAAAAGCTGGATTCGTGCACAACTTGCAACAATACATTCGCCTGTCAGAGTACAAAACTGCACAATTGTAAATTGACGAGTCTGTATTTGGAGCTGATTTTTATCTTTACATCCAGACAGAAGTGCTCTTAGACCTTAGTTCCAACAGCTGTTCCTGCCCATGTGTCCACAGACGTTCCTGTCCTCCCAGGGCAGCATAGTGACCCAGCTACCCTTGGCGGACACCGTGATTGACCTGTGGAGACTGGTGGACAGCTGGGACGTCACCACCATTGTCTCTATCGGACAGGGGGACGGGGGAAGGGTATGTGTCTACCACCATTGTCTCTATGGGACAGGGGGATGGGGGGAGGGTATGTGTCTACACCATTGTCTGTATGGGACAGGGGGACGGGGGAAGGGTATGTGTCTATCACTATTGTCTCTATGGGACAGAGGGACGGGGAAAGGGTATGTGTCTACCACAATTGTCTGTATGGGACAGGGGGACGGGGGAAGGGTATGTGTCTATCACCATTGTCTGTATGGGACAGGGGGACGGGGGAAGGGTATGTGTCTATCGCCATTGTCTCTATTGGACAGGGGGACGGGGGAAGGGTATGTGTCTATCACCATTGTCTGTATGGGACAGGGGGACGGGGGAAGGTATGTGTCTACCACCATTGTCTGTATGGGAGAGGGGGACAGGGGAAGGGTATGTGTCTATCACCATTGTCTCTATGGGACGGGGGGGGGATGGGGGAGGGCGACAAGGTACATCTAATGCTGAGACAGGTGAAGGATAAGGCTTAATGAAAGCATGGTCTGTAAGATGCGCGAGGAACTAACTCAGAGATGCATGCAGACTATCCAGCATGAACTATTTTCCTATTTCTCACAAGATTCACTGTAAAGTGCCTTACATTGTATGTCCGAGTGATACAATATTTTTACCAAGACCTAGTTGAATCTCTGGAGTTATCCTCGTTTAATCTCATCTTCCATGAGTGGCCCTACTTCTACACTGCTCATTCCGCATCCCTCCACCCAGACACACCCACACAGATGGTGGTCCAGCACCAACATTACACTACACAGGTAGCACCCAGGTAGACCTACACAGATGGTGCTCCAGCACCAACATTGCACTACACAGGTAACACCCAATGTCTGACCTCCACCCAGGCACACCCACACAGATGGTGCCCCAGCACCAGTATTATACTACACAGGTAACACCCAGACACCCACACAGATGGTGCTCCAGCACCAACATTACACTACACAGGTAGCACCCAGGTACACCCACACAGATGGTGCCCCGGAACCAACATTACGCTACACAGGTAGCACCCAGGTACACCTACACAGATGGTGCCCAAGCACCAACATTGCAGTACACAGGTAACACCCAGGTAGACCTACACAGATGGTGCCCCAGCACCAGTATTGCAATACACAGGTAACACCCAGGACACCCACACAGATGGTGCCCCAGCACCAGTATTGCAGTACACAGGTAACACCCAGACACACCCACACAGATGGTGCCCCAGCACCAGTATTGCCCTACACAGGTAACACCCAATGTCTGACCATCATGAGGCAATTCAACAGAGGAGACACTGCTGTTGTGTCCAGTGACCTCGTTGGTGGTCAGTGGTGTCTGTTCTGAACTCATTGGTGGTCAGTGTGTCTATTCTGACCTCGTGGGTGGTCAGTGGTGTCTGTTCGGACCTCGTTGGTGGTCAGTGGTGTCTGCTCTGACCTCGTTGGCGGCCAGTGGTGTCTGTTCTGACCTCGTTGGCGGCCAGTGGTGTCTGTTCTGATCTAGCATATGCAGGACTTCACCTTTTAAGCTCCCTACGGACGACAAGGGTTGTGCCATCATGGAACTACCATGGTAAACGAGTTGTGCCAACATGGAACTACCATGGTAAACGAGTTGTGCCAACATGGAACTACTATGGTAAACGAGTTGTGTCATCATGGAACTACCATGGTAAACGAGTTGTGCCAACATGGAACTACCATGGTAAACAGTTGTGCCATCATGGAACTACCATGATAAACGAGTTGTGTCATCATGGAACTACCATGGTAAACGAGTTGTGCCATCATGGAACTACCATGGTAAACGAGTTGTGTCATCATGGAACTACCATGGTAAACGAGTTGTGTCATCATGGAACTACCATGGTAAACGAGTTGTGTCATCATGGAACTACCATGGTAAACGAGTTGTGCCATCATGGAACTACCATGGTAAACGAGTTGTGTCATCATGGAACTACCATGGTAAACGAGTTGTGCCATCATGGAACTACCATGGTAAACGAGTTGTGTCATCATGGAACTACCATGGTAAACGAGTTGTGCCATCATGGAACTACCATGGTAAACGAGTTGTGCCATCATGGAACTACCATGGTAAACGAGTTGTGCAATCACGGAACTACCATGGTAAACGTCTCGCCTCCGAAGACACCATCATATCCATCCAACGACCGTCTATCTGATTTTGACATAAAACTCACATGGGGAGAATATTATCAACACGGCAGCAGGGCATAAGTGCCACAGAGTATGAGATTTTCTAAAATGATAAGTAGGACCTCTTGACAAAAGCCTGGCCGTGTCTGGAGTTGTACTGTCTTCACCTGTCAGGGAACAGCAACGAGTGAGGCTGCGGGATGCACACGGCAGTTGCTTGACGGTGGCGATTTTGCCGGTGGGCTCAGCAGTCATGAAATAATGTCTGGTATACGTATGTGATCGCTCCCGTGGAGGTTCTGTTGTGTCACATCCAGTGGCCACTACACAATAGCATCTGCCATAGAACAAGTATGTCCCTTGACGTCTTAACTGAATGGCCAGTGCATGCCTGCACCGTATATGAACACAGCGCAGCCTTCCAAGGGTGGTGCAGGATTGCTCCCAGCTGGTTTTTTTCAGCAGTTGATGACAGCACTTCTCTGGGTCCTACCCGCACCTTTGGGTGTACCCTTTTCTTCTATGAGATTTTTAAAGTGGTTAGTGAAGATGGTCAAGACGATGCGATATAGTTCCGTTCTGGTCTGAGACTAAATGATCGGACTGTACTCTACACTTCTTTTCATGTACATCCATACGCATGAACAAGACTCGAGAGATGCACACACTTAACATTGTTGGTCAGGAAATATAAGCAGTACTCAAAAGACGAATCCATTTAGCAGATCAGTCTCATTTGTGTGGTTCTTTTTTTTTTTTTTAACCATTTGAACCCATACGACATTCCACTGCGGATACCAACCTGTCGGGGCTGCAAAAATCACCAAGAAATGTCTCAGGACTGATAGTTTCATGAAGGGACGTCTGTCATGAATGCTTGATAACCATTTTCCTGTTCAGCAGGGGATGGTCCAGTTCTGGCCCCAAACCAAAGACCAGCCCGTCACCTCTGGTGCCTATACCATCAGCCTGCAGGGCATGACGTCACGAGGGGAATGCCTCAACAGCTACACTCTGGACGTGAGGAAGAAGGTGAACAGATTCTTTGGCTCCAGCTGGCCTGTTGTGCATGTTTAGTTATTGGTAACTGGCTGAAACCTCTGCTTGCGGGGGCTATACTGGAGTCTGATACCTCTGCTTGCGGGGGCTATACATGAGTCATCATGACATTTAGTTATTCCTAACTGGCTGATACCTCTGCTAGCGGGGGCTATACTGGAGTCATGATCTGGTTTGCTGACTTCCTCTACTTTGATCAGTACCTCTGGCACCACGAATCTACTCATCATTTCAGATACCCCTGTTATTTCCACAACCACGCGCTGAGATGGGAAAGGGATGGAACTAGCTGCTGGTAGTCAGATGGCTGTAAAAATTTGCAAATACCTTCAGTACTGTATTGTTACTGCACGTTGGTGTCCATACATACTGCCTCCTCCTCTGGAAGAATTGTGTTGACTGTTGACTTGCATTAGGGAACCAGCTCTAGCGTCAGTAGAACTTGCATAAGTCTTGGAGACAAACACAGAGGCTTGAAATTCTAAATGGCTGTTTAACTGAAGTCTGTCCTTTGAATCAAGCTTGATTCTAACCGACAAGAAAAAGTTGAACAGGGCTGGCTTTGTTTCTCAAATTCAATTAACTTTTCTTGGTTTGTGTACACTACAGTATGTGTCAGCTATGTGCTATGATGTGTTACGCAATCCTACACATAAAACTTTCTCAGAAACATCGGCAGTAGCGTGTTTAAACGTTAGCAATAATTCGATACATCCATGTGTCCCATCCACAGGACGCCAGGCGAGAGGTCCGTGTGCTGCATTACGAGGCTTGGACTGGGGAAGTAGCTGACAATGTCTCTGACCTCATCCATCTGCTGGATATTCTGCACACCTCACATAAACAATCCACCAAGGAACCAATCATCGTTCAGTGCATGTAAGTTACTGACCTTGATTTATTTTCAATGCAAAAAATATAAACACCAATCACTCAGTTTAAGGGGACTCTGTTGAAAAACCAATCAGTTCAGTAAATCCACTGTGGCGTGGTGGGTGGAGTCGCAGGATCCAGGTTGGGAAGTCGCCAATTTGAGTTCCATCTGAGGCCTGTATTTGAGGGAATGCAGGGGCTCCTACCCAGTGCTGTGAAGTGAGCTGCAGGCTCAAGTGGTGGACTGGAACCGTACAGATAATTATCTCCGCTTTATGAGTACTTCTTTGACGGTGTTGTTTTAAGTTCCCTGCTCCACGTCAGGTGTCTGTGAGTATGGTGCTCACTCTCCTGGCTAATATTGCAGGTGTCTGTGAAAATGGTGCTCAATATCCTGACTAATACTGCAGGTGTCTATGATAATGGTGCTCAGTCTCCTGACTAATACTGCAGGTGTCTGTGAGTATGGTGCTCAGTCTCCTGACTAATACTGCAGGTGTCTGTGAGAATATCGCTGAATCTCCTGATTAATACTGTAGGTGTGTGTGTGTGAAGGAAGCTGAAATTCCCTGATCGAAAACTGTGTGTCTCATGCATGGATACTGTGGGACTGTGTGTCTCATGCATGGATACTGTGGGACTGTGTGTCTCATGCATGGATACTGTGGGACTGTGTGTCTCATGCATGGATACTGTGGGCTATGTTATGAAAGAAAGCATAGAGGACAACCATGTGATGTTGTAAAAGACCAAAAATGGAACTCGTCACCTTCGTTCCCATTGTCCTCGTTGGTCATCATTTAAAAACAAATTCATTTTAAAAAAAGTTATGTGTCTCCTCCTCACCTGAAGATCAAGGTGGCCCTGGTTTCAGTTTCTTACCACGTTCATGCTTGTGAGCTAGTTGTTGTCAAAGCGTTGTGAGCTAGTTGTCAAAGCGTTGTGAGCTAGTTGTTGTCAAAGCGTTGTGAGCTAGTTGTCAAAGCGTTGTGAGCTAGTTGTTGTCAAAGCGTTGTGAGCTAGTTGTCAAAGCGTTGTGAGCTAGTTGTTGTCAAAGTGTTGTGAGCTAGTTGTTGTCAAAGCGTTGTGAGCTAGTTGTTGTCAAAGCGTTGTGAGCTAGTTGTTGTCAAAGCGTTGTGAGCTAGTTGTTGTCAAAGCGTTGTGAGCTAGTTGTTGTCAAAGCGTTGTGAGCTAGTTGTTGTCAAAGTGCTTAGTGTGAACTAGTTGTTGCCAAAGCGTTGTGAGATAGTTGTTGTCAAGGTGTTTAGTGTGAGCTAGTTGTTGACGAAGTGTTTGGTGTGAGCTAGTTGTTGTCAAAGCGTTTAGTGTGAGCTAGTTGATGTCTAAGTGTTTAGTGTGAGCTAGTTGTCAAAGTGTTTGGTGTTGGCAAGTTAGAGAGGACCTGTGCTGGGTGGACGTGGTGGCGCCCTCCAGAGGGGAACACTGAATCTTGCTGTCTCCATGACCAAGCAATCATTGTCGTCGGTAAGAAACTCAGTAGTTGAAATCATCTGGATGGATTAGAACATCCCATAGTGAACACCATTCAGTGACTTGGCAGCAGTGCAGCGTCTCCTCCAGTTAGTGTCCTCACGACAGTCTGTTGTTACTTGCTCTCTGTGGACTCTAGGTACTGAGACCAGAACAGGACATCCTGAATGTGGTTGTGTGTGAAGTTGGATGAGAGCATGTGTAGGAATAATTCCATTGGAAGATGAGACAGCAGAGGGTAAAAATCTTTATGGTACATCTGGTATAACAGGTCATCTCGGGGATAACCGAAGACGAGCCACAGCAATACAGTTGTTTCCTTTTAAAAAAAAAATCATTTTGCTAGTCATATGCACCACTCACGGCTGAGTTATGAACTGGCAGCATATTGCATTTCAGTTCCTGCTTAACAAATCTACTGAGCCCAAAGGTCACTCAGTCATGTCGTTTACAGCAAATCGACTGTATCGCTAAGCTGGCACGTGAGGCAAGAAAGAAAAAGAAACACACATCTCCTCTGTTTAGCCAAAGGTGAACACAAAGGTCGTAACTGATCAGCACATATACCAGATGCATGAAACGGTGGAACCCAATCATCTTTAACACGCTGTCAAGGGCGTAAAGGCCGAATCAGCGTTCTATTACAATCCAGACAATACAACCCAGACAATACAACCCAGACAATACAATCCAGGCAATATTGACAACACGTTTTTAACTTGGCATTTCCAGTACATTGCTATACCTTTGAAATTAGAATGATTTTTTTTTCCTGAAACGATATCAGTACATGCAATGTGCCAGTCTTTTTTGTGACAATGAGCCACCTATAGATATACACAATGGTACATTTTTTTCACAAATAAATTTGCACAAAATATACGAACTGTTCCTGTATAAAGACAAGATCTGTTTCTGCGTGTTTGAATGTTAAATAGTGATCTAACACCAGTTCTTGACAGTTGCCAACTCCTCATTTGAATGCCATTTATTTTCACTGTTTACCTATACCTCCATGTTGTGATGTCAGAGACGGTGTGGCCCAGAGTGGAGTGGTGTGTGCCCTGTGGGAGATCATCAGCCGCATGACGTATGACGACGAGGTCGACGTGTACCAGGCTGTTCGGCATGTGCACACCGTGCGTCCAGAAGCCATCAGCTCTGTGGTCAGTGGTCTGTCTGTTATGTGGTCAGTGGTCTGTCTGTAGTGTGGTCAGTGGTCTATCTGCTGTGTGGTCAGTGGTCTGTCTGCTATGTGGTCAGTGGTCTGTCTTCTGTGTGGTCAGTGATCTGTCTGTTATGTGGTCAGTGATCTGTTTGTTATGTGGTCAGTGGTCTGTCTGCTGTGTGGTCAGTGATCTGTCTGTTGTGTGGTCAGTGATCTGTTATGTGGTCAGTGATCTGTCTGCTGTGTGGTCATCGATATGTCTGTTGTGTGGTCAGTGATCTGTCTGTTGTGTGGCTATTGATCTGTTGTGTGGTCAGTGGTCTGTCTGCTGTGTGGTCATTGATCTGCTGTGTGGTTAGTGATCTGTTTGTTGTGCGGTCAGTGATCTGTCTGCTGTGTGGTTAATCATCTGTTTGATGTGTGGTCAGTGATCTGTCTGTTATGTGGTCAGTGATCTGTTGTGTGGTCAGTGATCTGTCTGCTGTGTGGTCAGTGATCTGTTTGCTGTGTGGTCAGTGATCTGTTCTGTGGTCAGTGATCTGTCTGTTGTGTGGTCAGTGATCTGTCTGCTGTGTAGTCAGTGATCTGTCTGCTGTGTGGTCAGTGGTCTGTCTGCTGTGTGGTCAGGGATCTGCTGTGTGATCAGTTATCTGCTGTTATCTGCTGTGTGGTCAGTTATCTGCTGTGTGGTCAGCTGCCCACAGGAGTCAGAAAAAGACCGTTCTCGTTCAGAAAATACAATATCCTGGTGTGTGTGTGTGTGGGAGGGGGGTGGACGGGAGGTGGGTGGGTGGGTAGGTGGCTGCGGATGGATTGTGTGGGGGGGAGGGTGAGGGGGGTGGGGGGTCGCTCTCTGCATAGTTGCTCTTTGGCTAGAAGCGCGCTCACGCCAACATGTCCCTTCTACATAACTATGTGCCCGTTGCGTGTAAATGTGTGTTTGTGCGTGAGCAGGCGCGTGCGTGCGCGATTGGTTTTTTTTTTTTTAATTTATTTTTTTTTTATACATATACATATATTATTCATTGTGTGAGTGGATGGGTGTGTGGATGGGTGGGTGTGATTCGTGATTTGTGATTTGGTGTTTTTATGGCCACTCTTGATTTCTCTTTGAAGATAATAAAGTGTTCCTGACTTGACTTGACTTGACTTGATCTTTTGTTGCAGGTCCAGTACAAATTCCTGTACGAAGTGGTCCGCACGTACATAGCCTCACACTCCATCTACGTCAACACATGAATGCAGCCAGATTTGGCAGCACCTTTCCCATGGGACATAACCATGTGACGAATCATTATTGCCAGCGTATGGCCAACTGTATCTGTGCTTATTCTTTCTAGGACTATGTATATTTGCGGATAGGATGTATTAACTTGTATATGCTTTTGACTATTGATGCATGATTTCGTAGGTTCACAGATTGGTACACGCGCGCGCGCACGCACACACACGCACACAAGCACGTGTACACACAATCACACACACACACACACACACACGCGCGCGCGCGCGCGCGCTCGCACGCACGCACGCACGCACGCACGCATGCACGCACGCACGCACGCACGCACGCACGCACCCACATACACACACACACGCACGCACGCACGCACGCACGCACACACACACACACACACACACACACACACACACACACACACACACACGCACACACACACACACACACACACACCACACACACACTCACTCACGGATACTTGTCTCGCTACCGGTCCTTCCTCGGGTTCTCCTTGCAGGTCCATCCCCCCACCCCCCACCCCCCCCCCCAACCCCCTCCCCAAATATTTCATCATTTCTTTTTCATCGTAAGGATGGCGTTTCTGGGAACTGGCAGGTGCCAGACAACTGGGGAACTGGCAGGTGCCAGACAACTGGGGAACTGGCAGGTGCCAGACAACTGGGGAACTGGCAGGTGCCAGACAACTTGTAATTGTAGGACACAAAACTTATTCATCCTTTCGTTCCATGTTCGCTCGTTCCTTCGGTCATTCTTGGATGTTTTCGTTTTTCGTTCCAAGGAGGGCTTTCGGGGAACGTTCGGGAACACGGGATAGAACGGAGGAGGCGAAAGGAAATCTTTATGTTGTATTCAATGTATTCAACCTGGTCACATCTAGGCCTGAAGATTATTGTTTCTGTTTCACATTTGCTTAACAACTGTATATAATCATATTTTGATATTTCGTTTGTTTTTACACGGCAACGAATTCTTTTTCGTTTTTGTCTTCTTTTCTTCTTCCTCTTCTTTCTTTCTTCCTTCCTTTCTTTCTTTCTTTTTCTCTGTCTGTCTATTGTTTTCTTTGTATAAGCAGCACATTATCAGAGTGAGTGTGCCAGTACACCACACATTAGAACATTAACAAACCCAGACACATTGTATCAAACGCCAAAACACTAAAATCAGCACAGATATGTCCATTTGTGAGAGAACACACAGACTATGCATGGTGTGTAACAGAGTGGTTGTAAAAAAAAAAAAAAAAAAGGGGGGGGGGGGGGAGGGAAAGAAAAGCTAATTGTGGAAACCTTTTTTTCCCAGATGAAGAGGACAGTGTGAAGCAACAAAAAATGAAGAAGTGGATTTCGGCCTTAGGAGTAGAAAAAATAGTCACCGCCTTAGGTGCTCCATTGATCCGACAACTGATGCCACCGACAAAAAAAAAAAAAATTGCCAACGACGTGTGTCTTTTGGGAGTCATGTACAGTGTATTATAGCGCTTTTTTTTCTCTTTTTTCTTCTTTCTTCTTCCTTTTTTCTTTTCATTTCTTCGTGTGTTATTTATTTATTTGTTTATTCATTGAGAGAGAAGAAGAAGAAGAAGAAGAAAGAAGAAGAAGAAGAAGAAGAAGAAAACATCTTTATAACATAGTTTTTATGTTTCTTCTGTCGCTATTGTAATGTCTGCACATCATAGTAATGCAACTGACTGGCTCGCAGTCTTTTTTCATTGTCGTTTGTATTCTTGTGAATGTGTAAAGTGTTTTAAGACAAAATAGACAACATATTCAGCTTCTACATTACGTCATGTTGTACAGCAACATTTATTCCTTGTCATGAAAGGGAAAGAAAGAAAATGAAATAAAAGAATAATCTAGTATTTTAGGATGGTTATCTTGACAGAAAGAAGCTAGCATCTGCAAGCTGATTTTCAGAAAAAAATCCTATATTCTATTTGAAAAAAACAAAAAAGCTGACCCACTCTTTCTCTTTTGAGTGATGCACGGAGCTGGTCAGATGATGCGGAAGCAGAACAACGATCAAGGTGGACCATGATGATGCGGAAGCAGAACAACGATCAAGGTGGACCATGATGATGCGGAAGCAGAACAACGATCAAGGTGGACCATGATGATGCGGAAGCAGAACAACGATCAAGGTGGACCATGATGATGCGGAAGCAGAACAACGATCAAGGTGGACCATGATGATGCGGAAGCAGAACAACGATCAAGGTGGACCATGATGATGCGGAAGCAGAACAACGATCAAGGTGGACCATGATGATGCGGAAGCAGAACAACGATCAAGGTGGACCATGATGATGCGGAAGCAGAACAACGATCAAGGTGGACCATGATGATGCGGAAGCAGAACAACGATCAAGGTGGACCATGATGATGCGGAAGCAGAACAACGATCAAGGTGGACCATGATGATGCGGAAGCAGAACAACGATCAAGGTGGACCATGATGATGCGGAAGCAGAACAACGATCAAGGTGGACCATGATGATGCGGAAGCAGAACAACGATCAAGGTGGACCATGATGATGCGGAAGCAGAACAACGATCAAGGTGGACCATGATGATGCGGAAGCAGAACAACGATCAAGGTGGACCATGATGATGCGGAAGCAGAACAACGATCAAGGTGGACCATGATGATGCGGAAGCAGAACAACGATCAAGGTGGACCATGATGATGCGGAAGCAGAACAACGATCAAGGTGGACCATGATGATGCGGAAGCAGAACAACGATCAAGGTGGACCATGATGATGCGGAAGCAGAACAACGATCAAGGTGGACCATGATGATGCGGAAGCAGAACAACGATCAAGGTGACCATGATGATGCGGAAGCAGAACAACGATCAAGGTGGACCATGATGATGCGGAAGCAGAACAACGATCAAGGTGGACCATGATGATGCGGAAGCAGAACAACGATCAAGGTGGACCATGATGATGCGGAAGCAGAACAACGATCAAGGTGGACCATGATGATGCGGAAGCAGAACAACGATCAAGGTGGACCATGATGATGCGGAAGCAGAACAACGATCAAGGTGGACCATGATGATGCGGAAGCAGAACAACGATCAAGGTGGACCATGATGATGCGGAAGCAGAACAACGATCAAGGTGGACCATGATGATGCGGAAGCAGAACAACGATCAAGGTGGACCATGATGATGCGGAAGCAGAACAACGATCAAGGTGGACCATGATGATGCGGAAGCAGAACAACGATCAAGGTGGACCATGAGTTTCTTCTCACATCGACTTTTGTGGATGTAAATACACATTTTGATGTCAAATTACGTATGAGAGAATTTGTAATGATTACTACATTAATGTTTCTTTTTTTTTTACCATGCTCACAATTTCAAAGTAGAGACCTATGCTTTTTGCTCTGTTGTGAAACTGTTTGCTAGTGTTGAAGTTTACTGCTTGACCAATGAAAAGTACGGATACAGATAAGTAGGGAAATCTATCTCTACATTTTAGAGATCAAAGGATTCAGTTGCGCCTTGAAAAAGAAATCTTGCACATGATGCCACAGCATTTTCGCTCTTGAATTCCATGGGTTAAGTGCCTTGGTTAACTTTAGCCTATTGTTCGCTCTTTGACTGAACTGGAATAATTGTTTGCATGATCTATTATATTGCATTCAATTACGCAGTGCTTAGATTTGTATTGCCACATGATTCCTCCCTAGAAACACTGTCCAACAACCTGAATGATTATTGGACATACAGGGAGTGGAATACAAGTACACGAAGTGGTAATGAATGAGCGTGTTTCATTTTCTTTGTTTAGAGTTTTTACTGGGTTTATATATGTCTGTATAGATGCAAGTACGTATAGTAGAACCATGACAGAACTTAGAGTTTAACTCATCACTTATGAAGCATAGCATCCCAGTTCATCTTCGATGGCTGTGCAGCAACTTCAACATGTCTTGGAACATTCGTTGAATTGGGATTGTCAATTGTCTCTCTACATATCTAAACAGATAAACAGGAAGCTTCACAACACGAGCCATAAAGAACTGAACAGACACACAGAGAGCTGTGGGGTCGTAATCCACATGTTTTACGCTATTCTTTTAAGACCTTCAAACAGGAATTGGTATACGTTTTTTTTGTTGTTGTTAATTTACTACCATCTGCCCCCTCCCCCTCCCCCCCCCTCCCCCCACCGCCCCCATTCGAAGCTAAACGATATGAACAGCATGCTATGGTAGCATTTGGAAAATGAGAGAACATTCCCTCAAAAAAGATTTTGAGAACCAGTGTGGAGTTGCCCATCTTCTGCCCCCCCCCCCCCCTCCCCTTCCAACAATATCAAAATGTGGAAGGGGAGCTCCCTACCCAACTACCCCCATCCTGCTCTTATGAAGATGATTCATCCCTCCCCCTCCCCTTTTTATTTAAAGGAAGACTGCGTTGCCTTTTTTTCCTTGATGGTGGTGGTGGTGGTAGTGTGTGTGTGGGGAGAGGGGGGGGGCATTCGATTCCCTTCTGTAGCAATAATATTGTAACTGCTTTAAAAAAAATCAAAAATTCGAAACGTTTTTATTTGCTCAACATGTCGCAACGTTTCTGGCTTCTGCTTTCAACTTTGCTTGCTTCAAAAAAAGTTTAAACCATTTTTGTCTCTGTCGGTCGGTTACTGTTTTTGGCAATGTATAAATGTGCCAATGTCGTAAACCTTCTATGCAACCTTCCTGTTTCACCCTAAACCACCCTCCTTTCCCTATATCCTCCCCCATCACCTTCCTCCTTTCCATATTATCCTCCCCCATCACCTTCCTCCTTTCCATATCCGTTCCCCCATCACCTTCCTCCTTTCCATATATTCCTCCCCCATCACCTTCCTCCTTTCCATATATTCCCCCATCACCTTCCTCCTTTCCCTATATCCTCCCCCATCACCTTCCTCCTTTCCCTATATCCTCCCCATCACCTTCCTCCTTTCCCTATATCGTCCCCATCATCTTCCTCCTTTCCCTATATCGTCCCCCATCACCTTCCTCCTTTCCATATATCCTCCCCCATCACCTTCCTCCTTTCCATATTATCCTCCCCCATCACCTTCCTCCTTTCCCTATATCGTCCCCCATCATCTTCCTCCTTTCCTATATCCTCCCCCATCATCTCTTCCTCCATCTTCCCCTATATCCTCCCCATCACCTTCCTCCTTTCCTATATCCTCCCCCATCACCTTCCTCCTTTCCCTATATCCTCCCCCATCATCTTCCTCCTTTCCTATATCCTCCCCCATCACCTTCCTCCTTTCCTATATCCTCCCCCATCACTTCCTCCTTTTCCTATATCCTCCCCATCATCGTCCTCCTTTTCCTATATCGTCCCCCATCACCTTCCTCCTTTCCTATATCGTCCCCATCACCTTCCTCCTTTCCTATATCTCCCCCATCACTTCCTCCTTTCCCTATATCCTCCCCATCACCTTCCTCCTTTCCCTATATCCTCCCCCATCACCTTCCTCCTTTCCCTATATCCTCCCCCATCACCTTCCTCCTTCCTATTCTCCCCATCATTCCCCTTCCATACCCCCCATCACCTTCCTCCTTTCCCTATATCCCCCCATCACCTTCCTCCTTTCCTATATCGTCCCCATCACCTTCCTCCTTTCCCTATATCGTCCCCATCACCTTCCTCCTTTCCCTATATCGTCCCCCATCACCTTCCTCCTTTCCTATATCGTCCCCCATCACCTTCCTCCTTTCCCTATATCGTCCCCCATCACTTCCTCCTTTCCATATATCTCCCCCATCACCTTCCTCCTTTCCTATATCTCCCCCATCACCTTCCTCCTTTCCCATATATCCTCCCCCATCACCTTCCTCCTTTCCATATATCCTCCCCATCACCTTCCTCCTTTCCATATATCCTCCCCCATCACTTCCTCCTTTCCATTATCTCCCCCATCACCTTCCTCCTTTCCATATCCTCCCCCATCACCTTCCTCCTTTCCTATATCCTCCCCCATCACCTTCCTCCTTTCCCTATATCCTCCCCCATCACCTTCCTCCTTTCCTATATCCTCCCCCATCACCTTCCTCCTTTACCTATATCCTCCCCCATCACCTTCCTCCTTTCCCTATATCCTCCCCCATCACCTTCCTCCTTTACCTATATCCTCCCCCATCACCTTCCTCCTTTCCCTATATCCTCCCCCATCACCTTCCTCCTTTCCCTATATCCTCCCCCATCACCTTCCTCCTTCCCTACCTCATCCTACCCCATCACCAATCTCACCATCACTTTCCCTATACCTCCCCCATCACCTTCTCCACCCCATACTCTCACTTTACCCTCAATCCTACCACACACTCACCTTACCATCTCCCCATCTGGTACACCTCAGACTAACACCTTACATCTCCACATGCATACAGCCAGCAGACCTAACACCTTACATCTCCACATGCATACAGCCACCAGACTAACACCTTACATCTCCACATGCATACAGCCAGCAGACTTAACACCTTACATCTCCACATGCTACAGCCAGCAGACTAACACCTTACATCTCCACATGCATACAGCCAGCAGATCTAACACCTTACATCTCCACATGCATACAGCCAGCAGACTAACACCTTACATCTCCACATGCATACAGCCAGCAGATCTAACACCTTACATCTCCACATGCATACAGCCACAGACTAACACCTTACATCTCCACATGCATACAGCCAGCAGACTAACACCTTACATCTCCACATGCATACAGCCAGCAGACTAACACCTTACATCTCCACATGCATACAGCCAGCAGACTCTAACACCTTACATCTCCACATGCATACAGCCAGCAGACTAACACCTTACATCTCCACATGCATACAGCCAGCAGACTAACACCTTACATCTCCACATGCATACAGCCAGCAGACTAACACCTTACATCTCCACATGCATACACCAGCAGACTAACACCTTACATCTCCACATGCATACAGCCAGCAGACTAACACCTTACATCTCACATGCATACAGCCAGCAGACTAACACCTTACATCTCCACATGCATACAGCCAGCAGACTAACACCTTACATCTCCACATGCATACAGCCAGCAGACTAACACCTTACATCTCCACATGCATACAGCCAGCAGACTAAACCTTCATCTCCACATGCATACAGCCAGCAGACTAACACCTTACATCTCCACATGCATACAGCCAGCAGACTAACACCTTACATCTCCACATGCATACAGCCAGCAGACTAACACCTTACATCTCCACATGCATACAGCCAGCAGACTAACACCTTACATCTCCACATGCATACAGCCAGCAGACTCTAACACCTTACATCTCCACATGCATACAGCCACCAGACTAACACCTTACATCTCCACATGCATACAGCCAGCAGACTAACTCCTTACATCTCCACATGCATACAGCCAGCAGACTAACACCTTTCACCTCCACATGCATACAGCCAGCAGTCTCTAACACCTTACATCTCCACATGCATACAGCCAGCAGACTAACACCTTACATCTCCACATGCATACAGCCAGCAGACTAACACCTTACATCTCCACATGCATACAGCCAGCAGACTAACACCTTACATCTGCACATGCATACAACCAACAGACTAACACCTTACATCTCCACATGCATACAGCCAGCAGACTAACGCCTTACATCTGCACATGCATACAGCCAGCAGACTAACACCTTACATCTCCACATGCATACAGCCAGCAGACTAACACCTTACATCTCCACATGCATACAGCCAGCAGACTAACACCTTACATCTCCACATGCGTACAGCCAGCAGACTAACACCTTTCATCTCCACATGCATACAGCCAGCAGACTAACACCTTACATCTCCACATGCATACAGCCAGCAGATTAACACCTTACATCTCCACATGCATACAGCCAGCAGACTAACACCTTACATCTCCACATGCATACAGCCAGCAGACTCTAACACCTTACATCTCCACATGCATACAGCCACCAGACTAACACCTTACATCTGCACATGCATACAGCCACCAGACTAACACCTTACATCTCCACATGCGTACAGCCAGCAGACTAACACCTTTCATCTCCACATGCATACAGCCAGCAGACTAACACCTTACATCTCCACATGCATACAGTCAGCAGACTCTAACTCCATACATCTCCATATGCATACAGCCAGCAGTCTCTAACACCATACATCTCCACATGCATACAGCCAGCAGTCTCTAACACCATACATCTCCACATGCATACAGTCAGCAGATTAACACCTTACATCTCCACATGCATACAGCCAGCAGACTCTCACACCATACATCTCCACATGCATACAGTCAGCAGGCTAACACCTTACATCTCCACATGCATACAGTCAGCAGACTAACACCTTACATCTCCACATGCATACAGCCAGCAGTCTCTAACACCATACATCTCCACATGCATACAGTCAGCAGATTAACACCTTACATCTCCACATGCATACAGCCAGCAGACTCTCACACCATACATCTCCACATGCATACAGCCAGCAGATTAACACCTTACATCTCCACATGCATACAGCCAGCAGACTAACACCTTACATCTCCACATGCATACAGAGCTCTACCTAGCGTATAGGCCCGCAACTGCTGGAGCAAGTCTGGCAGTGCTTCCAACAGCAGGGGTGAGTCTGGTAGTGCTTCCAACAACTGGGGCGAGTCTGGTAGTGCTTCCAAATCCTGGGGCCAGTCTGGTAGTGCTTCCAACGACTGAGGCGAGTCTGGTAGTGCTTCCAACAACTGGGGCGAGTCTGGTAGTTCTTCCAAATCCTGGGGCGAGTCTGGTAGTGCTTCCAACGACTGAGGCGAGTCTGGTTGTGCTTCCAACAACTGGGGCGAGTCTGGTAGTGCTTCCAAATCCTGGGGCCAGTCTGGTAGTTCTTCCAACGTCTGAGGCGAGTCTGGTAGTGCTTCCAACAACTGGGGCGAGTCTGGTAGTGCTTCCAACAACTGGGGCGAGTCTGGTAGTGCTTCCAACAACTGGGGCGAGTCTGGTAGTTTTTCCAAATCCTGGGGCGAGTCTGGTAGTGCTTCCAACGACTGAGGCGAGTCTGGTAGTGCTTCCAACAACTGGGGCGAGTCTGGCAGTGCTTCCAACAACTGGGGCGAGTCTGGTAGTGCTTCCAACAACTGGGGCGAGTCTGGTAGTGCTTCCAACAACTGGGGCGAGTCTGGTAGTGCTTCCAACAACTGGGGCGAGTCTGGTAGTGCTTCCAACAACTGGGGCGAGTCTGGTAGTTCTTCCAAATCCTGGGGCGAGTCTGGTAGTGCTTCCAACGACTGAGGCGAGTCTGGTAGTGCTTCCAACAACTGGGGCGAGTCTGGCAGTGCTTCCAATAGCACGGGCGAGTCTGGCAGTGCTTCCAACAGCAGGGGCGAGTCTGGCAGTGCTTCCAACAGCAAGGGCGAGTCTGGCAGTGCTTCCAACAACTGGGGCGAGTCTGGTAGTGCTTCCAACAACTGGGGCGAGTCTGGCAGTGCTTCCAACAGCTGGGGCGAGATTGGCAGTGCTTCCAACAGCAGGGGGGAGACTGGCAGTGCTTCCAACAGCTGGGGCGAGACTGGCAATGCTTCCAACAGCAGGGGGAGACTGGCAGTGCTTCCAACAGCTGGGGCGAGACTGGCAATGCTTCCAACAGCAGGGGGGAGACTGGCAGTGCTTCCAACAGCTGGGGCGAGACTGGCAGTGCTTCCAACAGCAGGTGGAGACTGGCAGTGCTTCCAACAGCTGGGGCGAGACTGGCAGTGCTTCCAACAGCAGGGCGAGACTGGCAGTGCTTCCAACAGCTGGGGCGAGACTGGCAGTACTTCCTATGCACGATCTGCGGTATGAAGTGGCAAGAGGACGTGTCCAGCCTTCAGGTTCTTGAAAACTGTGGTCTTCCCAGAATCTTCACTGAACAGTCACCTGTCATGGGCGGGACATGTGCTCCACATGGCGCAAAGCAGCCCCCCCCCCCCCCCCCAACTTACTTTAGTCCATGCAGCTGAAGCAGGGCAGCGTGACTGAGTCAGACGCTCGTGAGAAACACATTGAAGGCCAATCTCCAGAACTGCACCAGATCCCGGTAAAGACGCTAGCATGTTATCTGGGCATAAAGATGGTACAGATGAGCCAATCAGCTCTCATTCGGACAATGAAGAATAAGAAAAAGATGGCAAAGATGAGCCAAGCAGCTGTCTTTCGGACAATGAAGAATAGGAAAAAGATGGCAAAGATGAGCCGAGCAGCTGTCTTTCGGACAATGAAGAATAGGAAAAAGATGGCAAAGATGAGCCAAGCAGCTGTCTTTCGGACAATGAAGAATAAGAAAAAGATGGCAAAGATGAGCCGAGCAGCTGTCTTTCGGACAATGAAGAATAGGAAAAAGATGGCAAAGATGAGCCGAGCAGCTGTCTTTCGGACAATGAAGAATAGGAACAAGATGGCAAAGATGAGCCGAGCAGCTGTCTTTCGGACAATGAAGAATAAGAAAAAGATGGCAAAGATGAGCCGAGCAGCTGTCTTTCGGACAATGAAGAATAGGAACAAGATGGCAAAGATGAGCCGAGCAGCTGTCTTTCGGACAATGAAGAATAGGAAAAAGAT
>CM065734.1:66639539-66652039 GCA_033310375.1 Conus canariensis
AGGTCAAAGGTTGACTTTGTTGTGGGCCATGGATTATACATGCTTCCTTCTGACCTTAGACTGCAGATTGGCATGATACAGAATTATAATAATGAAATCCTCATAGCCGGAGACGATCAAAACTTAGGACACAATCAAGGCTTAAACACAAGGCCCGCGCCAGCCATTTTAAAAAAAGTATCTAGCCCTGAAAGCGACCCACCACCGCCAGTTATAAGCAGCCCAGAAAGCGACCCCCCGCCCGTTGATGTACCTCACCCCGACAGACACACTAGCGAAAAGACGGCCCTTGTTGTGTTTTTAACTTTTACTGGATTAGCCATACTTTATTTCACTAAAAATTGAACCGGCAGCCAGCACCCCCAAAGTCCACAGATGGTCAGCCATATAACCAGCCACTTTGCCTATGGTAGACAAAACCCAACTAACAACACTACCTATTATGCCAGGCAGAGCATCAAGCGCTTTGACAGCTAACTTCTTTAATAGGTTTGCTAGATGGCGCAGTTGTTTTCTAATCCAACTTTTACCAGGCTGAGGCGTTGGAGGCGCTACTGGCCCTGTTGGCGCACTGCCGGTTAATGCATAAACCAGTGTAGAGATAGCAAACCCAACGGCCGTTAATATACTAACTATTGTAATCCCCTGCTCTCTGAACAGAGTCCTTATTCTTTCTGCTAGCGTAGTATTTTCATAAATCATTTTGTTTATAGTTTCTCTGATTCTGCTTATTTGGGTATCTATTTTTTCTCTGTTAATATACAACGCCGATAACCTGTTTGCCCTTAGTATCATTAAATTCTGTATTTTCGCCTGTATTCTAGCCTTTTCTTCTAACCCTAAATTGTTATCATCTGTATCGGCCAGTTTATTTTTTTCTTCTCGTCTCTCTCTCTCTCTAGCTCATTAAATTTTGCCAAATTGTTTTTTAGTTCTTCGTTTATAGTTGTTAAAGCAGAACTAACAGACCTGAGGTCACGCAGTTCAGCTTCAAGATCCTCGATTCTAGCTTTAAGAGCCTCGTTTTCGCGCTCAAGCAATGAAGGATCTACAATTGTTTTTAAAGCCGTTTCTTCATCAGGACTCAGCTCACCTTCTCTTTGACTAGGCAATTGAGAACCGGCAATTGTTTCTTCATTAAAACTCGTCTCAATTTCTGCTATTAGTTCATCTGCTCTTTGACTTAATTCGTGAAGAGGGATGTTTTGTATTTCAGATCGTGTTGGCAACCCCCGCTCCAAATTCTGTAAAGCACTAACAGCCTCAGACCTTAGATTGCCAATAAAGTTTAACCGCCTTTGGTCAGCAACAGGGAGCTCTCTAAGAATTGTGCTCCTGCTTAAAAACTGGGTTGGGTCTGGTTTTGTAGTAAGCCGTACAAGGTTTCCTTTACTGGTTCTTACATACAAATGATTATTTTTATCCATCTTAAAATCAAAAGCACTGTGGCCTTCTGGCGGCTCTAGTCCTATGCTTCTATAGAATGAGTTAATTTTATTTGTTAATAGTTCTGCACGAGCTGCAATAACTCCAGGGTTTTTTTTTCTTCTA
Source organism: Conus canariensis (assembly GCA_033310375.1). Classification (NCBI taxonomy): domain Eukaryota; kingdom Metazoa; phylum Mollusca; class Gastropoda; order Neogastropoda; family Conidae; genus Conus; species Conus canariensis. The sequence goes on from CM065734.1 coordinate 66,641,091, forward strand.
ATGAAGGGATTAAAGAACCTGCTTCTCCAAGTTCTTCTTGCAATGAAGGGCCCGATTCTGTTTCATCATCTTCCTCAATAGGACTAATCGCGTCAAAATCTTCATCATCAGCCATATTTATATATTTATTATTTTTTGTTTTATAAAAAATGAACCCATACGGCTGCGACCTTGATCCATTCAGAAAAGCGAAGGAACCCCATGGCATAAAAGGCATAAGACAGACTGTGCGCGTTGTAAATAATCCATCAACAATTGAGCCCAATGAAATGTTAACAGTAAGATTTAGTGACCTCGGGGCTGACGATGTTATAATGCCGGGCACTGCCAGGCTGTCATTCAAAATAGACATTGAGTCGGCGGATCCTAATGCTACTGTCGTTGCTAACCTGGGCAGGGCCATCATTAAAAATATGGTAATTAAACTGGAAGGTAGAGAAGTCTTCTCACTGAGTAGCGCAGACATTTTTAATCTCTAGTCTGATCTGTGGCTGCCTAGAACAGAAAGAAAAGACAAAATCTTTCAGGGATCCAGAGCCCAAACGGTCTTAAGCACAGGCTTAATGCTGCAGATGCAAAGGAAGATGAGGGAGACCAGGCAATAGCGCGAGCATTTAAGAACAGATTTTGCATCCCTCTAGATTTTGAACTGTTAAAAACCCATCAGCCATATTACCAAGGCGCACTAAGAGACAAACTTACTTACGAACTGACATTCAATGACAGCGGGTCTGTTATTCTATCAGATGACCCAACAGCTAGATACACTGTCAGTAACATCTCTCTTAATTTTGATGTTGTTACTAACCCTTGAACTAGCCAGAATAATCTTAAACCAGTATAAAAGTAGGGCGGTTGTTTACTTTGAAAGAGTTTTACACCACAGTCTAGCGATTAAAAACAAGCAAGACACTGTCTGGAAATAGCTATAAGCAATTCTTTAAGGTCCCTAAAGGGGGTTCTCTTGCTATTTACTGAACCCCCGACCCCTTTTCAGAGAAAATCTGAGGTGTTTTACAACCCAAAAATTGAGCAGTTGTCTTGCACAGTAGATGGCAAGCCTTTTCAGCTGTATTCGGCCGGACTTTTACCCGACCAACACTTTGATGAAATAAGAAAATTGTTTGCTGGAGGCAGACAGACAAGTCCCATAGCCGATCATGTGTGTAAAAAACTTCACCTTCACGATGTAAGACTCGAAGATTATCTAACAGACAAATATGGACTATGGCTGGATTTTAGGTCCACGTATGATAACAGACTGCACGGGAGTGGAAGAAGGGTAGGGTCAGATGGCATACTCATACAGATTAATAAGGAAGAGGAGGAGAATGGTCAGATACAAATGCACGTTTTTGTGGTTTATGACGCCCAGCTGAACATTGAAGAAAATAGACTGAAAGAAATAGCCTATTAAAACAGATGGATAGTTTGAACTTTTTGCCCAAAGACCCGCACTGTTCGCTTATTTGTGGGATTACTGGGTGTGGGAAAACTGTCTTCGTGCTTGATTTGTTACAAACAGTCTACAGATTTCATTACGAGTACATTGTTATATTCTGCACAACCATTAAGCACAACAAGTCTTATAAAGAAAGGCAGTTTGTTTGGACAGACGATAATATATTTTTAGTTGATCCTACTGACAAGCTAAGCGATTGTTTAGAACATTACTATAGGCTATTTGAGGGAACTGAAACGCTGTTTATTATTGATGACTGTTCAGCTGAACAAGACATTGTTAAAAAAAGAAGGACTCTGTCTAAGCTAGCCTTTAGCGGAAGACACGCATTAGTTTCTGTTTGGCTCTTAACTCAAAAATACAATGCTGTCTTAAAAGACTTTAGATCGCAGTTAAAATCAGTCATCTTATTCTATACTAAGGACAGGGATAGCTTTGAAGAATGTTTAAGTGAAAATTATATAATCAGGGACAAGGATGAACTAAAAAAAATAAAAGAGCAGCTAGAAAAATCTAAGCACGCTAAACTATGCTTACGGACTGACCCACCAGTTCAATACGTTTGCTTATTATAGATTGCTTATTATAGATTGTTCATTACAGGTTGCTCATTATAGATTGCTCATTATAGATTGCTCATTATAGATTGCTTATAATAAATTGTTTATATTAAAAAGAATGTCTCGAGGGCCAGAATCAAAAGCGGAGTTAGCTCCTAAATGCGTTGCAGTAGAGCTAAAAGATCTAGCAGATATAACTGACTTTGATCTAATAGGAGTGACAGGAAATGTTTATGGATTTGAGTACACCGACGAGGGCGTTTACAAACGAATAGAAATTGAAGATAAAAAACGACAGCAATATCCTACCCTGGAAGAGGTAAGAAATCTAAGGGCAAACGATTTTGGCAAGCACGAATACAAACTTCATAAACGAGAGAATGCCTGGGCGTTGCTTCCTGACATTAACTGGAATTTAAAGTTTGAACTACGAAGCCCCTATGTATACTTTGATAAGAAATACAATTTTAGAAAAGCTTTGAATGAAGGACGCCTTCTTGCTAGCCTAGTCCCAGGAACACAACAGAAAAAGCAGATTGAAATAACTAAGCAGGGCTCTGAATATATGCTGCGGAGAAGGAAGTCCTTAGCTGAAGTGGGGGGTGACACCGTCGGCTTAGAGTTTAACCCAAAACTAGAATCACTGCCTAGAAAAATGACGATGCTTTTTCGCTTATTTATTACTCCAAGGGAGTCTGATCCTAGTTTGCCAGAGCATACGTTAATCAGAGGTGTACAAATAAAGTCTGAAAACTTGGGCGGTCCTCTTAGGCTTGTTATTGTTATTACTAAAAAACGGGGATGAAATAAAGACTTTTGTATCTTCTGACAAAGTCACTGTGATGGTTGACAATACTAAACTAACAGTGCTTGATTTTATTTTCATTAAGTATGTTGATTTTATTGCGTTTTACTCTGTTGATGAAGTGCTGCCAGAAGGGTTAATAAGAAGATATGTACAAGATTAATCTTAATTAAAAAATTAATCTTAATTAAAAAATGGATGATCGGGCTCAAAAGTTTAGGTTAGAGCAAGTAACTGAACTTCAAGAAGAAATAGAAAGTGACTTGAATAAGTATAGGGTTACTAGAAAGAAATATGCTAAAGTTTTAAATACTCTTTCTTATATAATCACCGGCTCATCAGCTGTAGCGAACGTAAGTACTGGGTCCGGCGTTGCTCTTTTAGCTACTGGGGCCGGAGCGCCAGCCTCTTTAGCATTAGGAAGCATTGGTTTGGGTTTAGGTGCTATGTCTATGATTGTGAGTGCTGTTTTAAAAAAATTAACGCCTAAACTACAAAAGCACACTGCCATTGTGGCCCTAGCATCAGCAAAACTTTGTTCATTAAGACTGAGAATAAGCAAAGCATTGCAGGACGAAAACATTACAGCTGAAGAATTTGAGCATCTTATAGCTGATGGTGAGGATTACAGACGACAAAAAACTGAACTTCAAAAGGAGTGGAGAAAGACTTTTACTTCGCAACAGGTAGACACTGAGACAATCAAACAGAACATTGAAAAGCAAGCAAACAATCAGTTAAACCCAAAAATAGACTAAAAAAATAAGATGTTAACTAAATAAATAAATCATAAGTTTAACAAAAAAATTAATACTATTTTTTTTTTAACTAATCGGCACTGTGTTTGGTGGGACAACTTGCAACTCTTCGAGAACAAACGATCTTTTAGGGGCGGGCTTTTTGGACGTAGAAGATAAAGTCTCTCTTAAATAATACACGGGAGGGGCTGTTTTCATAATTCTTTCAACTTCATATACATCTACGCTCCATATGGGGTCTGTGGCTCTAATTCTAACATCGCCCTCTGCCTCTCCAGGCGCATACAAGTATCTTACTTTTAATCCAAAAGGCAAGAGTTTCTGATTACCTTGGATGTCTTCAGTAATGCTAATTTTTTTTTAATTTGATCGCGTTCACTGGCTTAAGACCCGTTGCTTTAAATTCTTCGTTGTTCATGGCGCGTAAGACTGCCGGCAATCTCCTAACCCATTCTGTGTTGCGTGTTTTGTCCATAAGGTCTCTGTAGTATTGATAGGTAAACAGACGCTCAGCCAGATTCTTATTAAAGTTTTCTACTAGAGCCTGGGAGCGATGGTTGCCTGGAATCCCTCTCTTAACTGTAACCCGATGTCTTAAAAACAACTGGTTTACAGCTCCTTTAAACTCTTTCCCATCATCAACCTGAATCATCCTAGGATACTTTAATGGACCTCGCATGTATATTTGTTGTAAAGCCACAGCCACAGCAGTTGAGCTTTTATCCGTTAAAGGCTCAGCGTCTTTATACCTTGAAGCCATGTCAACACTTGTAAGAGCATACTTAAACTTTTTTCTTCTAACTTTGTCATGTGGAAGATACAACAAGTCCATCTGGTGGGTGTCATTAGGAACTGAGTTAACAAATCGAGGCCTTATTATTCTTTTTGGGGCAGGCAGATATATTTGCCAGATCGCTTGTTTTGAAAGCCAGTCTTTCGCTTCTGATTCAGACACCCTAGCAGCTTTACTCAGTTTATCAATAGCGGCCTTTCCTTTCCAATACCCTCTAGGAGAATAATATATTTTGTACTTTGTATCGTCCATAAGAAGGGACTGTTTTTATTACATTTTTAACTATGTTTTTAGATTGAATATGCAAGAAGAAAGATTGCTCCCATAGCACCTATAATAAAGCCTATTTCTACCATTTTCTGATCCTCAGATGGTTCATAAAAGTCAGACAGTTCTGGCGGTGGCGATGTTAGAAACTTCTTTCCTGTCACTAAGTAATATTCATTCATTGCTTCATCAACGTCTGTAAATGTGTGCTCTGCATGTCCCTGCTCTCTTAACTTTTTATTAAAAGTCTAAGTGAGCAATTCTCCTTTTCTCGTAAGCGTCTCTTGCCTTAGCTAAATCTTCCATTGCCTTGTTATGGCGTTCTCTCTCTTCATCAGACCGCAATTTACTAAACATATAATTGCTGCCAGAGAAAGCCAATGCATTAACAATAGCCCCGCCCACCATCAGAACTAATCCGGACATCTTTTTATAAATGAATCAATATTTTTTAGAATGAATCTTTTTTTATAAATCAATCTGCCTAAATGCATTAATCTTTCTATGCATTGATGTTTTCTGGGATAATCCCCTGTGCAACAAGAAAGTCTTTTGAGGCAATCCCTGCCGTTATTACAGCTATAACCTTAACAACATCCTCAATGTCTAACCTTCCTAGATCAGCCGGCCTCATTTTAAACATGTTTTTTGTTAACATGCTGTACCCTATACTAAGACCGCCGATTACGGCAGAGTGGTAAATAGTATTGATGATCTTTGCAGTGCTCATGTTTTTTATTAACTAAAAAAATAATTAAAATAATCATAATATGAAAGACTGTCTATGTGCTTTTTAATCAGATAATCTTTTGTTGCTAGAGCCAAAAATAAGGTTGTAACTAGTTTCGGCGAATCTTCTTTCTTTCCCATGTTGGGCGGTTTTATTCTTAACAAACATTTTGCTAGGGTTGAATAAACTATAACACCAACAATGGGCACTGCATAATTAACCAGCGTTAAACTCATGGTTTTATTATTTTATTTATTTAATTTTTAGATTTAAAAATGACAGCCAAACACAGCGAATCTGATCTAATGATTTTAATAGAAAATTGTAATGAACTATTTGACGAAACGATAAAAGTGTTAAACATTGATTTTAGTAAATTTGGGCTTGAGAATGATGTAAACAATTTAATCAAAGATCATAGTGAACTATTTAACGAAGCAATCAAAGAGTTAAACATTGGCTGTAGTGATTCGGAAAAAGCTAAAATATTAGCAGACGTTCTTGTAAGATTAGGGTGCCTTGAAGTATTGCAACGCTTGGGTGAAGAATAAAAACGCGTTTACTTACTTTTACTTACTTTTATTTTTTTAATTTACGTAAATATTGTGGCTTAAAAATGAACCCTACAAGTAAATCCGAGTTTGAAATACTGCCCAACAACGTACAGTTGGAAGGTAGTAACAAATCATTAGGCAATATGTTCATTGAATTAGACATGGACATTATTAACCCCACAAACGTTCAGGAAAGTGTAACACATGCTATTTCTAAAATCCCAGGGTCTCTTCAAATTGCCCCGCCAGCAAAAGTGTTGTTGGCCATTCTGATTGAATATATAACCCCCGATGATAGTAGTATGCAAGTCTGGGTTTCAACTAGACAGAAAGAAGTAATCAGCTATTACGACTTTACACCTGGCTGGGCTGATTACATGCTTACACAGTTTAACTATGCAAGTGAAGAAGCGAAATTGCGCGGCTCTGGCTGGTCTGAAGGAACAGTCATTGAAATCAAATTAAGGCAAGCCAAATACTCTCCTATAATCGGCAATTCTTACCTTCCTCTACCAAGAGAGCTAGTGTTAAAACGAGCAGCCTTAAACATACATAATTCAGATAACTTATGTTTCATGTGGTGTGTTTTGGCGCATTTACACCCAGTTAAAAAGCACCCAGACAGAGTTTCTAATTATTGGCAGTATAAAGATAGTCTGAACTTTGATAACATAAACTTTCCAGTAAGCATAGAAAGTATCGACCAGTTTGAAGAGCAAAACAAACCAATAACCGTAAGCGTATACACCTGGGATCCAGTAGACAATCTAGCCCCTCTAAGGATCTCTCCCGAGGCCCCTACTTTAGGCGAGTCACTTGAGAATCATGTGGACTTGATTCTGTTTGCAGACGGTTCCAAGAGCCATTATGTATTAATCAGAACAATGAGTAGACTTATGGCTTATACTACAACGGATACGGCCAAACAGGAGCTTTGTAGAAGGTGTTTGGTCAGGATCCCCACTGTAGAGGCAGCTGCCAGCCATAAGAAGCATTGTAAAAGTTTTGTAGACTGTAAAATCGAACTTCTTACGCCCAAACCAGGGTCTAAGGTTGGTTTTAAGAATGTACACAAAATGCAGATGAGCCCATACGTAGTCTATGCTGACTTTGAAGCGATTTTGCCACAGTACTACGGCCCTCAAGAACGGACACAACAAAAAACAACCTTATTGTCCCGTCATCAGATCTGTTCTTATGCATTTGTTGCTGTTAGGTCAGATGGCGGACACACAGAACCAGAGATTTACAGAGGTCCCGACGCAGCTGGTCGATTTTTGGAGCAGATGAAACACCTTCGCAATCAATTCTCTAATCAGCTGAACCTTTCAGACATTAAGATGACCCCCGAAGATGAAGAACGTTATAAATCAGCCACCCACTGCTGGATATGCAAATGCAAGTTATTAGGTGACACTGTAAGAGACCACGATCACATTACTGGAAAATTCAGAGGGGCGGCACACAACAGTTGCAATCTTCAACTCAAGGTTAACCCCGAAAAATGGAAACTACCAATCTTCTTTCATAACTTGCGGGGCTACGATTCTCACTTTATCATGCAGGCAATAACTTCTGAATGTAAGAGGGTTAGCTGTATTGCACAGTCTTCAGAAAAGTACATGACCTTTACTGTAGACTGTTTATCATTCTATGATTCTGCCCAGCATCTGATGGGGAGTTTAAGCAAACTAGCAGAATCTTTACACGACTGTCCAATCACTAAAAAATATTTCGACCCATCTTTAGTCCGTAAAGGCGTCTATCCTTATGAATACATGGACTCGTGGGAGAGGTTTGACGAGCCGGCGCTGCCACATAAAGACGATTTTTACAGCCGTCTTAGAGGCGGAGGCATATCTGACGCCGACTATGAATACGCGCAGAAAGCCTGGACAGAATTGTACTGCAAAACGATGGGCGACTATCACGATCAATATTTATTGGCCGACGTGTGTTTATTAGCTGACGTCTTTCAGAATTACAGAGCTACTTGCATGAAACATTACGGTCTAGATTCATCACAGTACATCTCTGCCCCGGGGCTGTCTTGGGACGCATTCTTGAAGTCTACAAACATTGAGATTGACTTAATATCGGATCTGGATACACTTCAGATGATTGAGGATGGGCTGAGAGGAGGCATTAGCATGGCCTGTCATCCTTACCGCAGAGCCAACAACAAGTATTTAGACGATTATGACCCCACCAAGCCATCCAACTATCTAATGTACTTAGACGCCAACAATCTGTATGGGTGGGCCATGAGCCAGGCACTGCCATTAAGAAACTTCAAAATGGCCGCAGGACCTCATGAGGTTACTGCCGTGTTGAGTATGCTATCACAGCTTACACCCGATAATCCAATAGGACTAATCCTAGAGGTAGACTTAGATTATCCCACAGAGTTGCACGACCCCCATAACGATTTCCCCTTAGCCGCAGAAAGATTAAAGATGAGTCCCACAGAACCGCCTAAACTCGTGCCTAATCTTCGACACAAGCGAAAGTACGTTTGCCATTACAGGCTGTTACAATTTTACTTAAGACACGGATTAAAGCTGACAGCTGTTCACAGAATAATTACCTGTGAACAAGGTCCTTTCATGAAACCATACATCATGAAGAATACTGATCTTAGGACTGCGGCCACAGACGCTTCAGAAAAAGACTTCTTTAAACTAATGAACAACAGCTGTTTTGGTAAGACGATGGAGAACGTACACAATCGTAAAGATGTAAGATTAGTTACAAAAGAAAAACAAGCAATTAAACTAGTTTCCAAACCTAACTACCAAGACTTCAGAAGATTTAGCGACAGCCTGGTTGGCGTTATGATGAAGAAACAGAATGTAAAGTTGGACAAGCCGGTGTTTATCGGGTTTGCCGTGCTAGAGCTGTCAAAGTTATTAATGCTAGAATTTCTATACGATTACTTTAAGCCGCTGTACCCAGAATCAAATGTCCTTTACACAGACACTGATAGTTTTATTCTAGACATCCCAACAGAAGACTTCTATAAGGATTTAGAGGCGGCGGTAGCTAAAGGAGCTGACGGATGGTACGACACATGCGACTATCCAAACGATTCGCCTTTACATTCAACCGTGAACAAGAAAGTGATTGGAAAGATGAAGGATGAACTTAATGGGACAATTATACTAGAATATGTTGGCTTACGGGCAAAGATGTATAGTATTGCTACCCAGACTTCTGTAATGAAGAAAGCTAAGGGCATAGGTAAAGAAGTTGTCAAAAAAATAAGTCACGACGACTACAAGCAGGCTCTCTTTGAACGCAAAGTATTTTATCACGCAAACGTTAATCTGCGCTCTACTCTTCATCAAGTAAACACAACTGCTGTTAATAAGAAGTCGCTAGACTCTACCAATAGCAAGCGAACTTCCGTTAACCCCGAGTTTTCATACGCTATAGACCACTGGAGAATCGACTTGGCCGACTTAAATTAAGATCTTAACTAGTACTTAACTAGTACTTTACTTAAGAACTTAACTAGTACTTAACTAGTACTTAACATGACTTGCACTTAACTTGCACTTAACTTGCACTTAACTTGCACTTAACTTGTTATAACTGACTTAACCAGTACTTAGCTTGTACTTAACCAGTACTTAACAACACATTAAAAAACTAATTTATTAAAAATGGGTCTACAGCAGGAGGTTGTACTTTTTTTGCAGAAGCTGGTTCCTTTACTGTTTTTGTGGGGGTTTGTGACTTTGCTGCTAAGTATGGCTTTAGGCGCTTGTATGCTAAAAGCCCTCCACCAACAACAATACTCCCCAGCACATAATAATACATCTTATAGTTTGATTGTGTTGTTGGCGGCGGTGGCGCTGGTGCTGATGTTGTATTACTATCTAATAATTTTTGTTTTGCTGCTTGGTTTGCTTTTTGCAGTCTGTTGTATTCAGCTAGTTTACGACCGGCCTCAACACGGCCAGAATTTTTAGACTTAGTAACACTACTCACTTGCGGGGCACTCACTTGTGGGACACTCAGTTGTGGATTCACTTGTGGGACACTCGCCTGTAAATTCACTTGTGGGACACTCGCCTGTGGAGTCTTCTCCTGCTCGCTCATTTTTTTTAGTGCGATTAAAATTAATATGATTGAAATTAATATGATTGAAAGTAATTAATCCCATGATGAATGGACATAACAACGTCCCAAATCTATAATACATGTCACATGCAAGAGATTCTAGAGACTTGGTTAAAACCGGATCTTGTGTTAAGTCATATTTTAAATCTTCTTCTGAATCAATCGGCGCTATCTTGCCTACTAACTTAGCATATAAACTAATTATTGTCTGTCCCACCGATCTAACCATTTTTTATCCTAGCTGTGCCTCGTACCTGGCGTAATACTTCTCAACGTCTGATGTAGACAATTGCTGAATCTGTTCGATACTTAGTTCAACGCCTAAATACTGCCTGGTTTTTCCACATGCAGCCAGCGAGTATAATCTTTCTTTATGGCAGAGGTCTGCCGCCTCCTCACACTTTAATAACTCGTCGCAATCCATTTTTTAAACTCTTTTTAAAAACAATAAAAAAATAATTGTAAATTCAGCTGTTATTTATTACTCATAGTCTTTTACTAATCTTAAAAACTGTTTAGGTTTAAAGGTAACAGTTACTCCTTCAGGGTCAGTAGAAGCAGTCAGATTAAAATCTTCAGGAGCTATTTGATCAATTAAAATGGTAAACAACTTTATAACTGGATGGGGCCAAGAATGCGATAGTTTACTGATGGCGTTCCTTACGCTTTCTCGCATATCGGCGCGCTCAAAAAGCTCCGTAATTAATTCTTCAAACTCTTCTCTATCAACTCCCCAGCTCCTTTCCTGCATCTCCCAATCTCTGAATATATTAATAAGCTCTGCAACTATTCCGGGCTTCATTTTTATTCCAAATTAAAAACACCAATTAAAAAAAATTAAGTAAGCCGTTCCTATTGTTTTGCGCAAGAATCAGAAGAGAGGAGAGATAGAAAA
>CM065734.1:66659539-66667039 GCA_033310375.1 Conus canariensis
TATGTTTAGACAAAGACCGACTCTATGTATGTGTACTGGGTCTGTTCTGTATGTTCAGACAAAGACCGACTCCATGTATGTGTACTGGGTCTGTTCTGTATGTTTAGACAAAGACCGACTCTATGTATGTGTACTGGGTCTGTTCTGTATGTTTAGACAAAGACCGACTCCATGTATGTGTACTGGGTCTGTTCTGTATGTTTAGACAAAGACCGACTCTACCCTTCCACCATCACTGTGGATGGTCAGACGTGTGCGTCAGTAACGTCCTTTGGCAGCTCCGGAGAGAAGAGAGTAAAGTGCTCTGCCATCATGTATGGACAGAGAGTTCGCATCACCTTAAACAAAACAACAGAGTCACTGAACCTGTGCGAAATGGAAATTTGGGTGAGTCAGTTATGGATGAGTTCTGTGATTATATGTGTGTGAGTGAATGACTGAGTGAGTGAGATTGTGAGTGTGTGTGTGTGTGTGTGTGTGTGTGTGTGTGTGTGTGTGTGTGTGTGTGTGTGTGTGTGAAACTGTTCATCTCTTTGCGTCCGTCTATTTGCCTTTGATGTTTTCTTTGAACTAGTCTACTGTGGAATGACTTCAAATATGACCAAGATATTAAGAAAAAAAGAAAGAAAAACAGCAATTTAATTAATCATTTGACTTACCAAAACAGCATCCTTATGTTTACACTGAATCAAAACTCCAAACAGAATAAATATGTTTACAGTGAGTCAGCACCGCGCCACGATTTGCATAAGACAATGGATAGCCCATCACATGTTTGTTTGTTTGTTTGTTTTTTGTTGGCTTTCCTGCCTCTTGATCCAGAAACTGATTCAGTCTGTCTTCTATGTGTCATACAAAACTCTGCTTCAATAGACAGCGTAACCAGTTCCTCCACGGAGAACATGTAACATGTACAATGCAATGAAGGTCCTCCATTTAGGAATTTCTTACTTACACCTGGCTCGGGTGACCCCGCGGTTGCAGGTTCTCGTGGAAAAAGTATCGTCAACATGTTGGGGAACAGTTTAGCTTGGCGCACAGGTAAAAGTATCGTCAGCATGTTTGGGAACAGTTTAGCTTGGCGCCAGGACAAAGTATCGTCACATGTTGGGGAACAGTTTAGCTTGGCGCACAGGAAAAAGTATCGTCAACATGTTGGGGAACAGTTTAGCTTGGCGCACAGGAAAACGTGGCAGGGAAATGTATGAAAGGTCTCCCGTGAGGGAAATGAATGGACTGTTTTGATTCGTACGAAAGTCATTCACATGGCAGGGCGGAAATATTTACGGTTGTTTGAAAACAAGCAGACAAAGAGGAGGACCGAGCCATCTACACAGCCTGTTCCGCACAGTTCCAACAGTCGACCCCAGATGATGGAGAAAGGTTATCTCCCCTGAAAAAGACGACGATTTGCAGATGATCACCACACAGTCTTCTCTTTAAGTTCGTTGGTTGGCGAAAAAAAATGAAAGAAACATAAGCCCACACTGTAGATTCGCAAACGTTTTTTTGTTTTGTTTTGTTTTGTTTTTTTTCCCGAGGTAAGAGCTTCTGTCTGGCCCAAAATTCGATTTGATTTTTGGTTTGGTTTGTTATGTTTACGTGGATTGGGATGCTACATGTTTGTTCTTCTGCCTCAGTTGTGGAGGTCTCCTCGAAAATCTGGAACTCTTGGTCATAGGTCTAGCCGCTGTCATGGTACTGTTGTATGGTTCCTCTCCACTGTACGTCTGTCGGGGATTCGGACTTTCTGAAAGGGAAGGCTTCGGTCGGACTAACGCCTTTTTTCCCATGCAACATTTCCATTGATAAGCCTTGCCATTTTACCAGAGAAATATTTGTTTATAGAACAGTTTGGAACAAAAATAATGATAAAGAAAAAAAAAAAGAAAAGAAAAAAAAAAAACCACGGGACCAACACCGTGAAAGCATGTTTAAAGAATGTCTAACGTAGCATGTATCTGTGGAATGGCTAGGTTCTGAATGCTAACTTAGCGTATCTGAAAAAAAAGGCTAAGTTCTGAAGGAGTTTAAATGAAAGGAATCCATGAAAATCTCTTTCTGGTGGAAGTTACTGAGATAGGAGCACAGAAAATCAAAAACGATATGCACAAATGGAGTGGAGTTGGCCTGTCTTTCACACAAATGGAGTGGGGTTGGCCTGTCTTTCACACAAATGGGGCTGAGTTGGCCTGTCTTTCACACAAATGGAGTGGAGTTGGCCTGTCTTTCACATAAATGGAGTGGAGTTGGCCTGTCTTACACAAATGGAGTGGAGTTGGCCTGTCTTACACAAATGGAGTGGAGTTGGCCTGTCTTTCACACAGATGGAGTGGAGTTGGCCTGTCTTTCACACAAATGGGGTGGAGTTGGCCTGTCTTTCACACAAATGGAGTGGAGTTGGCCTGTCTTTCATACACATGGAGTGGAGTTGGCCTGTCTTTCACACAAATGGAGTGGAGTTGGCCTGTCTTTCACACAAATGGAGTGGAGTTGGCCTGTCTTTCACACAAATGGGTGGAGTTGGCCTGTCTTACACACAAATGGGGTGGAGTTGGGCTGTCTTTCATACAAATGGAGTGGAGTTGGCCTGTCTTTCTTCCTGGTTGTGTAACTTTGACTAGCAGGCTGTGTGTGTGCTAATCTTGTTCGGGTTGGTTGCAGGCTGTAATGTCAGTCTTCGGGTGGATTACCAGGCAAGGAAGAGCCTTCCCCTCTGGCCCCATGCCGTTGTTGGAGAGAATCCATGTCGGACGTATGAAGTTTCTGCAGCTGATCTGTCTGTCCCATGCCGTTGTTTGAGAGAATCCATGTTGGACGTGTGAAGTTTCTGCAGCTGATCTGTCTGCCCCATGCCGTTGTTGGAGAGAATCCATGTTGAACGAATGAAGTTTCTGCAGCTGATCTGTCTGCTAGTCAGGGTGTTCGCGGAGTGAGCAGATTAAAGGGAGGCTGGATGCACACCAACAATCAATGCGCGAAGCCGTGCTTAAGGAGTCGAGTATTTAAAGACTGGCGCAGATAGATTGTTGTGAGTTTTATTGTGTCTGTTATTTGATTCTGCTCGTTTTCTTTCATATGGCCATCAAGGTACAAGTCAGGTGGTTCCGAGCAGACGAATCAAAGGAATGGGACTACTAGGGGGAGACCTCCTGGCGCAAAGATAGAGTCACGGATGAGTGCGAAGGCCTCACATGTGACGTCAGCCAAAGGGAAGGCCATGTATTTGAAGATTTTGAATGACGTCATCGGCGGAAATTTAAAAAAAAAAAAAACCCACTGATCTGATTGATGGTGCGGGGGGGGGGGGGGGGGGGGGGGGGGGGTCGTCAGCTAGAGTGAAGGACATGTATTTGAAGATTTTGAATGACGTCATCGGCAGAAAGAATTGATCTGATTGATGGTGGGGTGTGTATGTTCTTTTTGATCCGTTATCAGTTTATTATCAAACGCATGTCTTTGAGACACCTACATACAATATACAGTGATTTGGTCAAAATCCCAATCGTGGCGTGTGGCCGGTGGAAGCAAAGCCTGTAAAAGCAAGGGAAGTAGCTCTGAGTTGGCAATTGAACAGCACCGTCTCAGTCATGACTTGGTTGCATCCCTTGAAACGTTTCTCCTCTCTGGAGCTGGCCTGGCCAACACAGGTCTTCTACACTATGAAGAAGTGGAAGCGACTTCTGATGGAGATTGTGCCATGTTGTTTTGGGGGCCATTCTTTGGCGGCCCAATTTTCCATACAGTCCTACAACAATGTGCCACTATCACAGCATTTCCATACAGTCCTACAACAATGCGCCACTCTTACAGCATTTCCATACAGTCCTACAACAATGTGCCACTCTCACAGCATTTCCATACAGTCCTACAACAAGGTGCCACTCTTACAGCATGGATCAGTCCTCAGGTCAGAGATATTTCCATACAGTCCTACAACAATGCGCCACTCTTACAGCATTTCCATACAGTCCTACAACAATGTGCCACTCTTACAACATGGATTATTTCCATACAGTCCTTCAACAGTGTGCCACTCTTACAGCATTTCCATACAGTCCTACAACAATGTGCCACTCTTACAGCATTTCCATACAGTCCTACAACAATGTGTCATTCTTACAGCATTTCCATACAGTCCTACAACAATGTGCCACTCTTACAGCATTTCCATACAGTCCTACAACAATGTGCCACTCTTACAGCATTTCCATACAGTCCTACAACAATGTGCCACTCTTACAGCATTTCCATACAGTCCTACAACAATGTGCCACTCTCACAGCATTTCCATACAGTCCTACAACAATGTGCCATTCTTACAGCATGGGTCAGTCCTCAGGTCAGAGGTATTTCCATACAGTCCTACAACAATGTGCCACTCTTACAGCATGGGTCAGTCCTCGGGTCAGAGATATTTCCATACAGTCCTACAACAATGTGCCACTCTTACAGCATGGATTATTTCCATACAGTCCTTCAACAGTGTGCCACTCTTACATCATTTCCATACAGTCCTACAACAATGTGCCACTCTTACAGCATGGGTCAGTCCTCAGGTCAGAGATCTTTTCATAAGTCCTACAACAATGTGCCACTCTTACAGCATTTCCATACAGTCCTACAACAATGTGCCACTCTTACAGCATTTCCATACAGTCCTACAACAATGTGCCACTCTTACAGCATGGGTCAGTCCTCAGGTCGGAGATATTTCCACGTTCTTGTGGCTTGAGGATTGATGGAGGCTGGCTCGGTATCATCGGCAGTATCATCAGTGCTGTTGTGTCGGGCCTGCTCTGTCTATGAGCAGACTGCCTTTTTTCCCCCTTGTTGTGCCGCTGCCAGCAGCTGGTGTCAGTGTCCATCACTATGTACTGGTCTATCGCTTCGTCGGTCTGTTGTGAGGCAGGTCTCTTAGTAGATAGGTCACTGTGTTATGTGGGGCAGTAGATAGGTCACTGTGTTACTTGGGACAGTAGATGGGTCACTGTGTTACGTGGGACAGATGATGAACACTGTGTACCGGTCTATCGCTTCATCGGTCTGTTGTGAGGCAGGTCTTTGATAGATAGGTCACTGCATCACTGTGTACCGGTCTATCGCTTCATCGGTCTGTTGTGAGGCAGGTCTTTGAAAGATAGGTCACTGCATCACTGTGTACCGGTCTATCGCTTCATCGGTCTGTTGTGAGGCAGGTCTTTGAAAGATAGGTCACTGCATCACTGTGTACCGGTCTATCGCTTCATCGGTCTGTTGTGAGGCAGGTCTTTGAAAGATAGGTCACTGCATCACTGTGTACCGGTCTATCGCTTCATCGGTCTGTTGTGAGGCAGGTCTTTGATAGATAGGTCACTGCATCACTGTGTACCGGTCTATCGCTTCATCGGTCTGTTGTGAGGCAGGTCTTTGATAGATAGGTCACTGCATCACTGTGTACCGGTCTATCGCTTCATCGGTCTGTTGTGAGGCAGGTCTTTGATAGATAGGTCACTGCATCACTGTGTACCGGTCTATCGCTTCATCGGTCTGTTGTGAGGCAGGTCTTTGATAGATAGGTCACTGCATCACTGTGTACCGGTCTATCGCTTCATCGGTCTGTTGTGAGGCAGGTCTTTGATAGATAGGTCACTGTGTTACGTGATCCAGTAGATAGGTCACTGTGTTACGTGATCCAGTAGATAGGTCACTGTGTTACGTGGGACAGTAGATAGGTCAGTGTATTACGTGGGACAGTAGATAGGTCACTGTGTTACGTGGGACAGTAGATAGGTCACTGTGTTACGTGATACAGTAGATAGGTCACTGTGTTACGTGGGACAGTAGATAGGTCAGTGTATTACGTGGGACAGTAGATAGGTGAGTGTGTTACGTGGGACAGAAGATAGGTCACTGTGTTACGCGATACAGAAGATAGGTCACTGTGTTACGCGATAAATTAGATAGGTCACTGTGTTACGCGATACAGTAGATAGGTCACTGTGTTACGCGATACAGTAGATAGGTCACTGTGTTACGTGGGACAGTAGTTAGGCCACTGTATTACGTGGGACAGTAGTTAGGTCACTGTGTTACGCGATACAGTAGATAGGTCACTGTGTTATGTGGGACAGTAGATAGGTCACTGTGTTACGTGGGACAGTAGATAGGTCAGTGTATTACGTGGGACAGTAGATAGGTCAGTATGTTAAGTGGGACAGAAGATAGGTCACCGTGTTACGTGGGACAGTAGATAGGTCAGTGTATTACGTGGGACAGGTGATGGCTAGGTGTTCATCACTATGTACTGGCCTATCGCTTCGTCAGTCTGTTGTGAGGCAGGTCTCTCAGTAGATAGGTCACTGTGTTACGTGGGACGGGAGATGGCTAGGTGAACAATGCACTGCAGGTATGTTTCTCTGTTGTCTCACGTTTCTCTGTTGTCAAGTGCGGTCAAGGACATGAGGCATTCACAGAAGACATGAAATGATCCGCAGATCCTTGGTTCAAATCTGGTATGGTACATTTGGGTTCCCCCTCTATTCTAAACCTTAAATGGTAGTGTGAGGGCTAGTCTCTTGGATGAAAGGATGATAAAGTGTAGTCCTGTCTACATTATTTATTCAGAGCACTTGAAACAAACAAACACACAAACGAACGAACGAACGAATGAACAACAACAACAACAACAACAATAACAACAACAACAACAACAACAGGATGAGCTGTCCTTGGTAAAATTCTGTACATCGGAAATGCAGTTTGATACACACGCAGAAAAGCAATGGATAGTGCTGTACTACTGCAAAATTCTTCTTGAGCAGAGCAGCCCACATTTCAAGCAGAGAACCTGTTATGTTGAAAGAGTGTCAGGATACAGTTGGTCCGTCATCACTTTGTAAATCATGTCCGCCTTTATGCTGAGAGAGTAACAGAATAGCTTCACTGCTACGGTGTCCAGGGCCAGACCAGTAGGTGGATCACCGAATTCCTCAACAACAGAAGGCAATCAGTCGTGGTGGATGGTTACTCCTCTCCCTTTGTCAGTGTCAGATCAGGAGTCCCTCAGGGATCCGTGCTTGGACCATCTTTGTTCCTTGTTTATATCAACGACCTACCTGACAGCCTAGAGAAATCTGCGCGACTCTTTGTCGACGACACTGCAGTCTACTCTGGAGTGAGAGAAAACGAAGATCAACTCAAACTCCAGGATGACCTCAGGAGGCTAGACAGCTGGGAGATGAACTGGGATATGGAGTTTCACCCCCATAAATGCACTACCCTTCGCTGCACACACAGCCCAACCCCTAGAGATCATGACTATGTACTTCATGGCCACACCCTATCAACGGTTTCATCAACCAAGTATCCCGGCGTCATGCTCCACAACAAACTGGATTGGGAGGAACACGTCAACGCAATCTGCAGTAAGGCAAACAATGCCTTAGGCTTCTTGAGGCGCAATCTGAGGATTTTAGTTCCACCAGTGTAAAAGAGAAGGCTTATAAGTCCTTTGTGAGG
>CM065734.1:66672039-66677039 GCA_033310375.1 Conus canariensis
TATTTCTGTTTGCCGATTTCACAACGAACACATGTTCATTAGTCCACGTGTACATGCATAAACACCAGGCCAAACAGAGGGAGAGATCGGGAGGGATGTGAATTGGAGGCCCGCACGCTTGTGTGTGTGTGTGTGTGTGTGTGTGTGTGTGTGTGTGTGTGTGTGTGTGTGTGTGTGTATTCGTATGAGTATATGCGTTCACGGACGTACAGGCTTTTCAGATAATAAAAACTGTCAAATGTCGTATGTGCCTAGTTTACTTTGACGACAGCCTGAGATCTTTTCCGGGGTAGAACACTTCAAATTCTGTTGTAATCGTTCTCTGTCTCCTTCTTCTGGTTATCAGTATTAGTAACATTATCATTATTATTATCAATTCTGTTATTACCATTATCATCATTATTATAAATGTCACTCTGTCCACTGCCATAGCTACATCATGTTACATATCATACCTTCTTTGCCATCGTTACATCAACATGTTACAGGTTAAATTTTGGCCATTGCTATAATATTTTTACCAACACGTTGTTGTTTGCACTGGCCATATCTTCACGTCACAGCCTATACCGTTTTTTGCTACTGTAAAAGTTTCATGTCACAAGTCAGAGTGTTTTTGCCATTGTTACGTCATTATGTTACGAGTAATTTTGTTCTTTGCCATCGTAACAACAATCATTTTGTTCTTTGCCATTGCTACGTCGCCATGTTACACGTCGCATTATCATTGTTACTTCATTATTTATATTTCTTAACTTACCGTCTAACACTGGCAACACAACAAAAAGGAACTAGAAGTCGTTTGATGACAAAGCTTACCTGTTCCAACAACGCCTTATCCCTACTGGCGTGTTCAGTAGTTGCCAAGGACGCTCCCTCACAACACTGTGAGGCAGTAGGAGAGCTGACCAGGCCTGTGCTGTCTGGGAGTGATGTCCTCTCCACACACTGTGAGGCAGTAGAAGAGCTGACCAGGCCTGCTGCTGTCTGGGAGTGATGTCCCCTCCACACACTGTGAGGCAGTAGGAGAGCTGACCAGGCCTGCTGCTGTCTGGGAGTGATGTCCCCTCCACACACTGTGAGGCAGTAGGAGAGCTGACCAGGCCTGCTGCTGTCTGGGAGTGATGTCCCCTCCACACACTGTGAGGCAGTAGAAGAGCTGAAGAGGCCTGCTGCTGTCTGGGAGTGATGTCCTCTCCACACACTGTTAGGCAGTAGGAGAGCTGACCAGGCCTGCTGCTGTCTGGGAGTGATGTCCCCTCCACACACTGTGAGGCAGTAGGAGAGCTGACCAGGCCTGCTGCTGTCTGAAAGTGATGTCCCCTCCACACACTGTGAGGCAATAGGAGAGCTGACCAGGCCTGTGCTGTCTGGGAGTGACGGCCCCTCCACACACTGTGAGGCAGTAGGAGATCTGACCAGGCCTGCTGTTGTCTGGGAATGACGGCCCCTCCACACACTGTGAGGCAGTAGGAGATCTGACCAGGCCTGTGTTGTCTGGAAGTGATGTCCCCTCCACACACTGTGAGGCAGTAGGAGAGCTGACCAGGCCTGTGCTGTCTGGGAGTGACGTCCCCTCCACACACTGTGAGGCAGTAGGAGAGCTGACCAGGCCTGTGTTGACTGGGAGTGATGTCCCCTCCACACACTGTGAGGCAGTAGGAGAGCTGACCAGGCCTGTTGCTGTCTGGGAGTGACGGCCCCTCCACACAAAACGTCGTCACCTTCACTGAAAACAACATCAGTCCCCGACCTTCCAACCTAAATGGAGAGGCGGGAGAGTGAAATGCCATTTGGAAAGGTGGGCGAGTGAAATACCATTTGGAGAGGTGGGTGAGTTAAATACCATTTGGAGAGGTGGGTGAGTGAAATAACATTTGGAGAGGTGGGAGAAAACAAATATCATATGGAGAGGTGGAAGAGTGAAATACCATGTGGCGCGGTGGACAGGTCAATAGTTCACTGGTTTAGAATTTTCTTTCTTTCCTCACTTTTACATGTTCAAACAGATGCTAGAACAACGAAAGGGTGATGAGAAGAGCATGCTCGCCTGAAGCTAAGGGGTCTTGAACTCACAGCTACAACCGCCTGAGCCAGCAACGTAATAAATAACGAAACAGACCCATGCTAGTTGTCTCCCTTGGTCGACTTGGGAGTGATGGATAGTCCCCGGATTCCTTCACAACGCATATCAAAATTCGAGATTAAATCCAATCCTAAACTTTAAAAAATCTTCAGGCTTAATACAAAACCAGGAAAAGAGGGGTCTTTGGTCAACAAAGCTTAATCCATCTGGACGCTGACAAGCAACATGGCTACGTGAGGCCCAAACAAAGAGCAGCGTTCCAACAAGAATACCAGTATGAACACGCTTGAATACCAGTTATGAGCACTTTAAAAGAGGTAGTAATCAGATTAAACAACACCACAAAAGCATTCCTGGTGGTAAATCTCAACAACAAGTCATAGATACGAAACCACAGTCAGCATAATGTAGGCCTTAACAGCAAATACGGACATGTCAAAAAGAGAGATGTGAAACAGTCTTGGTCACATCGCTGAGGTTGGTTTTGTGCGGTCGTTCTCCTTCTACTTCTGGTTCGACTGTCGGCGTCGACAATTAAAACTTATTGACTTTTAAGGAAATCGGAACATCCGTGTGATCCTCTAAAGAGTGGTGGACCACGTGTTGCAAAGCTGAACGATTTGGATCTTGGCCTCATACACATGTGTAATGATTTTCAAGGCCAAATACATTCATCTGAAATGTAAGCCAGACACAGGCTACAGGATCTAAAGATGTTGACATCAATGCATCGACTAGGGCAACAGAAAAAACCGGCTTTGTCGAAAGTTGGAGGGCAAAGACGACTCCAGAACTTTCTGCAGATGACCAACATGAATCATGTCTTGAGGCTGCAGAGAGAACGGTGCAGAAGCAGTAGTCGAAACAGGCTCAGAGACCCTTCTGCTGATGACCAACATGAATCATGTCTTGAGGCTGGAGAGAGAACGGTGCAGAAGCAGTAGTCGAAGCTGGCTCAAAGAACCTTCTGCTGATGACCAACAGGAATCATTTCTGGCGACTGCAGAGAGAACGGTGCAGAAGCAGTAGTCGAAGCTGGCTCAAAGAACCTAATGCGATAATCCATGGTTGAAGAACGAACGCCAGTCAGCGAAAGTTAGAACTCGAAGGATGGGAGATGACGTCCGATGTGCAGGCAGAAAAGGAGTGAGCTCACTTCGTGTTCACTGCCGGTTATGACGTCCCCTGTCAAGGGGCCATCACTCCCAATCATCTGTAACCCCTGGAAGCATGGTTAGCTCCCCTACTGCGTCAAGTGTTTGAAAGTGAGTCCTGACTGTGGGTTTCTGGACACGCAAATATGAAGGACATTAGTTCGGACAGGTAAGTGAGAGTGAAATATCATGATCTGACAGCGTGACATCTTTACGCTAATCTTCAAATTGTTCCTGGCCATTGTTACGTCATTATGTTATGGTCAGGGTTTTTTTTTTCTTTGCAAGTATTTCATTATTCTGTTATAGACCACATTGGTCTTGGCCATTGTTGGATCATTATGTTACATGTCATTGTTTTATTTCTTTGTTTTTTGCTCTTTTTTTTTCTTATCCTTTTATATTACCATATAACAGATTGTTTTGTAAATGTCTTTTATCACATCTTCCTGTCACAGAGAATACTGTGGTATGCCATTATTGCGTTATCATCTTACAGGGCAATCTGTTCCATGCCAAAAGGGCAGTCTGTTCCATGCCAAAAGGGCGGTCTGTTCCATGCCAAAAGGGCAGTCTGTTCCATGCCAAAAGGCCAGTCTGTTCCATGCCATTTCTATATGATCGTGTTACAAGTCATACTGTTCTTTGCCATTGTTGAAACGTCATGTTACAGGTCACCCTCTTCTGTGCCATTATTACATCATCATATTCCAGTTCATATTCTTCTGTGTTATTGTTACATCATCATATGACAGCTTATACAGCTCATCACCATTGTTACATATTGTGTTATATATTACACTGTTCGTTACTAGCTTTTACAGTCTCATTGTGACAGGTCACTCTATTCTTTGCCGTTGTTACACCATCATGCTACAGTTTCAATTGTTTTATGCCATTGTTACATTTTCTTGTTGTACGTTATGCATTTGTTTGTGGTTGTATCATCATGCTACTATTCTTTATTTTTATAATGGTCTTGTTTTGGGTTCCGTTCATTCGAGCTCAGAAGGTCGTCATTCAGTGTTTATATGTACAGGTGTGTTGCTGGATGGTACGGGGACCAGTGTTCCACAGCCTGTTCCCCGGGATGTGCCAATCAGCAGTGTAGTCAAGAGTCAGGAGAGTGTAGCCCCTGTAACACTGGCTACACAGGAGACACGTGTACAAGTAAGTGAAAACTGACCACACAGGAGACAGTTATACCGACAACTGTGATGTCACACTGGCCACACAGGAGACAGTTATACCGACAACTGTGATGTCACACTGACAACACAGGAGACAGTTATACCAACAACTGTGATGTCACACTGACAACACAGGAGACAGTTATACCGACAACTGTGATGTCACACTGACAACACAGGAGACAGTTATACCGACAACTGTGATGTCACACTGACAACACAGGAGACAGTTATACCGACAACTGTGATGTCAAACTTGCAACACAGGGACACAGTGTACAGCTTGCTGTCATGTCACACTGATTGCACATGGCACATGTGTACAGGTAACTGGCATGATAAACAGTGTGTCCCATGCGACACTGGCTACACAGGAAACATGTGTACAGGTAACTGTCATGATAAACAGTGTGTCCCATGTGACACTGGCTACACAGGAAACACATGTACAGGTAGTAACTCTCATGATAAACAGTGTGTCCCATGTGACACTGGCTACACAGGAAACATGTGTACTGGTAACTGTCATAATAAACAGTGTGTCTCATTCGACACTGGCTACACAGGAAA
>CM065734.1:66684539-66737039 GCA_033310375.1 Conus canariensis
AATGAGGTCTGAATGTACTGATTTCAGTATATAGGGTAAGGTCGAATGAGGTCTGATTGTACTGACTTCAGTGTATAGGGTAAGGGCGACTGAAATCTGAATGTACTGACTTCAGTATATAGGGTAATGTCGACTGAGATCTGAATGTACTGACTTCAGTATATAGGGTAAGGGCGACTGAGGTCTAACTGTACTGACGTTAGTATATAGGGAAAGGTCGACTGAGGTCTGAATGTACTGACTTCAGTATATAGGGTAAGGTCGAATGAGGTCTGAATGTACTGATTTCAGTATATAGGGTAATGTCGACTGAGGTCTGAATGTACTGACGTCAGTATATAGGATAAGGGCGACTGAGATCTGAATGTACTGACTTCAGTATATAGGGTGAGGGCGACTGAGGTCTGAATGTACTGACGTCAGTATATAGGGTAAGGGCGACTGAGGTCTGGATATGTACTGACTTCAGTATATAGGGTAATGTCGACTGAGGTCTGAATGTACCGACTTAGTTTATAGGGTACAGTCGACATGAGATCTGAATGTACTGACTTCAGTATAGGGGGTAAGGTCGACTGAGGTCTGACTGTACTGAATTCAGTACATAGGGTAGGTCGACTGAGGTCTGACTGTACTGACTTCAGTATATGGTAAGGTCGACTGAGGTCTGAATGTACTGACTTCAGTATATAGGGTAATGGCGACTGAGGTCTGAATGCAATGGCGTCAGTATATAGGGTAAGGGCGACTGAGGTCTGGATGTACTGACTTCAGTATATAGGTAAAGTCGACTGAGATCTGAATGTACTGACTTCAGTATAAAGGGTAAGGTCGACTGAAGTCTGACTGTTCTGACTTCAGTACATAGTGTAAAGTCGACTGATGTCTGAATGTACTGACTTCAGTATATTGGGTAATGTCGACTGAGATCTGAATGTACTGACTTCAGTATATAGGGTAAGGGCGACTTGAGGTCTGAATGTACTGCTTCAGTATATAGGGTAAGGTCGACTGAGATCTGAATGTACTGACTTCAGTATATAGAGTAAGGGCGACTGAGGTCTGACTGTACTGACGTCAGTATATAGGGTAATGTCGACTGAGTCTGAATGTACTGCCGTCAGTATATAGGTAAGGGCGACTGAGGTCTGGATGTACTGACTTCATTATATAGGTAAAGTCGACTGAGATCTGAATGTACTGACTTCAGTATATAGGGTAAGGTCGACTGAGGTCTGACTGTACTGACTTCAGTATATAGAGTAAGGGCGACTGAGGTCTGAATGTACTCATTTCAGTATATGGGTAATGTCGACTGAGATCTGAATGTACTGACTTCAGTATATAGGGTACGGGCGACCGAGGTCTGAATGTACTGACAACAGTATATAGGTTAAGGGCGACTGAGGACTGGATGAACTGACTTCAGTATATAGGGTAATGTCGACTGAGGTCTGAATGTACTGACTTCAGTATATAGGGTAAGGTCGAATGAGGTCTGATTGTACTGACTTCAGTGTATAGGGTAAGGGCGACTGAAATCTGAATGTACTGACTTCAGTATATAGGTAATGTCGACTGAGATCTGAATGTACTGACTTCAGTATATAGGGTAAGGGCGACTGAGGTCTATCTGTACTGACGTTAGTATATAGGGAAAGGTCGACTGAGGTCTGAATGTACTGACTTCAGTATATAGGGTAAGGTCGAATGAGGTCTGAATGTACTGATTTCAGTATATAGGTAAGGTCGAATGAGGTCTGATTGTACTGACTTCAGTGTATAGGGTAGGGCGACTGAAATCTGAATGTACTGACTTCAGTATATAGGGTAATGTCGACTGAGATCTGAATGTACTGACTTCAGTATATAGGGTAAGGGCGACTGAGGTCTAACTGTACTGACGTTAGTATATAGGGAAAGGTCGACTGAGGTCTGAATGTACTGACTTCAGTATATAGGGTAAGGTCGAATGAGGTCTGAATGTACTGATTTCAGTATATAGGTAATGTCGACTGAGGTCTGAATGTACTGACGTCAGTATATAGGATAAGGCGACTGAGATCTGAATGTACTGACTTCAGTATATAGGGTGAGGCGACTGAGGTCTGAATGTACTGACGTCAGTATATAGGGTAAGGCGACTGAGGTCTGGATATGTACTGACTTCAGTATATAGGGTAATGTCGACTGAGGTCTGAATGTACCGACTTAGTTTATAGGGTACAGTCGACTGAGATCTGAATGTACTGACTTCAGTATAGGGGTAAGGTCGACTGAGGTCTGACTGTACTGAATTCAGTACATAGGGTAAGGTCGACTGAGGTCTGACTGTACTGACTTCAGTATATAGGGTAAGGTCGACTGAGGTCTGAATGTACTGACTTCAGTATATAGGGTAATGGCGACTGAGGTCTGAATGCAATGGCGTCAGTATATAGGGTAAGGGCGACTGAGGTCTGGATGTACTGACTTCAGTATATAGGGTAAAGTCGACTGAGATCTGAATGTACTGACTTCAGTATAAAGGGTAAGGTCGACTGAAGTCTGACTGTTCTGACTTCAGTACATAGTGTAAAGTCGACTGATGTCTGAATGTACTGACTTCAGTATATTGGGTAATGTCGACTGAGATCTGAATGTACTGACTTCAGTATATAGGGTAAGGGCGACTTGAGGTCTGAATGTACTGACTTCAGTATATAGGTAAGGTCGACTGAGATCTGAATGTACTGACTTCAGTATATAGAGTAAGGGCGACTGAGGTCTGACTGTACTGACGTCAGTATATAGGGTAATGTCGACTGAGGTCTGAATGTACTGACTTCAGTATATAGGGTAAGGTCGACTGAGGTCTGACTGTGCTGACTTCAGTATATAGGGTAATGTTTACTGAGGTCTGAATGTACTGACGTCAGTATATAGGGTAAGGGCGACTGAGGTCTGAATGTACCGACTTAGTTTATAGGGTACAGTCGACTGAGATCTGAATGTACTGACTTCAGTATAGGGGGTAAGGTCGACTGAGGTCTGACTGTACTGAATTCAGTACATAGGGTAAGGTCGACTGAGGTCTGACTGTACTGACTTCAGTATATAGGGTAAGGTCGACTGAGGTCTGAATGTACTGACTTCAGTATATAGGGTAATGGCGACTGAGGTCTGAATGCAATGGCGTCAGTATATAGGGTAAGGCGACTGAGGTCTGGATGTACTGACTTCAGTATATAGGGTAAAGTCGACTGAGATCTGAATGTACTGACTTCAGTATAAAGGGTAAGGTCGACTGAAGTCTGACTGTTCTGACTTCAGTACATAGTGTAAGTCGACTGATGTCTGAATGTACTGACTTCAGTATATTGGGTAATGTCGACTGAGATCTGAATGTACTGACTTCAGTATATAGGGTAAGGGCGACTTGAGGTCTGAATGTACTGACTTCAGTATATAGGTAAGGTCGACTGAGATCTGAATGTACTGACTTCAGTATATAGAGTAAGGGCGACTGAGGTCTGACTGTACTGACGTCAGTATATAGGGTAATGTCGACTGAGGTCTGAATGTACTGACTTCAGTATATAGGGTAAGGTCGACTGAGGTCTGACTGTGCTGACTTCAGTATATAGGGTAATGTTTACTGAGGTCTGAATGTACTGACGTCAGTATATAGGGTAAGGGCGACTGAGGTCTGGATGAACTGACTTCAGTATATAGGATAAGGTCGACTGAGGTCTGACTGTACTGACTTCAGTACATAGGGTAAGGTCGACTGAGATCTGAATGTACTGACTTCAGTATATAGGGTAAGGTCGACTGAGATCTGAATGTACTGACTTCAGTATATAGAGTAAGTGCGACTGAGGTCTGACTGTACTGACGTCAGTATATAGGGTAAGGTCGACTGAGGTCTGAATGTACTGACTTCAGTATATAGGGTAAGGTCGACTGAGGTCTGACTGTGCTGACTTCAGTATATAGGGTAATGTTTACTGAGGTCTGAATGTACTGACTTCAGTATATAGGGTAAGGGCGACTGAGGTCTAAATGTACTGACTTCAGTATATGGGGTAACGTCGACTGAGATCTGAATGTACTCACTTCAGTATATAGGGTAAGGGCGACTGAGGTCTGAATGCAATGGCGTCAGTATATAGGGTAAGGGCGACTGAGGTCTGGATGTACTGACTTCAGTATATAGGGTAATGTCGACTGAGGTCTGAATTTACTGACTTCAGTATATAGGGTAAAGTCGACTGATATCTGAATGTACTGACTTCAGTATATAGGGTAAGGTCGACTGAGGTCTGACTGTACTGACTTCACTACGTAGGGTAAGGTCGACTGATGTCTGAATGTACTGACTTTAGTATATAGGGTAATGTCGACTGAGATCTGAATGTATTGACTTCAATATATAGGGTAAGGGCGACTTGAGGTCTGAATGTACTGACTTCAGTATATAGGGTAATGTCGACTGAGGTCTGAATTTACTGACTTCAGTATATAGGGTAAGGTCGACTGAGGTCTGAATGTACTGACTTCAGTATATAGGGTAATGTCGACTGAGGTCTGAATGTACTGACTTCAGTATAATAGGGTAAGGTCGACTGAGGCCTGAATGTACTGACTTCAGTATATAGGGTAAGGTCTACTGAGGCCTGACTGTACTGACTTCAGTTTATAGGGTAAGGGCGACTGAGGTCTGAATGTACTGACTTCAGTATGTAGGGTAAGGGCGACTGAGGTCTGAATGTACTGACTTCAGTATATAGGGTAGGGGTAGTGCGGCCAACATGTCTGGGAAATTTCAGGACATAGTTACCCACAAGCGACAAAAGAACGTCTTAGTTTGTTGGTTGGTTGGTTTTGCTTCTGCCCCACCTGACAAAACTTGGTGTCGTCTCCGTGTCATCTCCCCGGCGGTTCCAGACAAGGAGAAACAACAGTCCTTTGACCGGTGCAGAACAAGTTGGGTCACAAAAAACAGAAGGCAGCACAGGACATGTTTGAACTGCGTCATGTCGTCTGAAAAGTCTTGGATATATACTTGTAGCATGACATCTCGGAACCGAAGTTCCTCACCAGTATGGTACGAATGGTATTTGTACGGCTGCTTTTGCCGCTGCCATAAAGTGTATACAGAATATCAAGCATTTGACGGTGAAGCTGTCAACGGGCAGGCAGTAGGCTGTCAGGTCTGAGGGAAAGCGCTAAAGGTACAGCCAGAGCTGAATGACTGAGGGAAAGGGCTAAAGGTACAGCCAAAGCTGAGTGACTGAGGGAAAGGGCTAAAGGTACAGCCAGAGCTCAATGACTGAGGGAAAGAGCTAAAGGTACAGTCAGAGCTGAATGACTGAGGGAAAGGGCTAAAGGTATAGCCAGAGCTGAATGACTGAGGGAAAGGGCTAAAGGTACAGCCAGAGCTGAATGACTGAGGGAAAGGGCTAAAGGTACAGCCAGTGCCGAATGACTGAGGGAAAGAGCTAAAGGTACAGCCAGAGCTGAATGACTAAGGGCAAGTATGGGTCAGACAGCAGACAGCTACCTTAGAGGGGTCAGTGACGTGGCTGATGCTACCGATTCCCAGACATCATCTTCTGTTTAAAAGCCAGTCTGATGAAGATTTTGGCGACAATTTAGGTATTGTACATTATGTGATAAAACTAGTTACATGCTTGTTGTTTCTGTTCACACACGCACACGCACTCGCGAGCGCGCGCACACACACACACACACACACACACACACACACACACACACACACACACACACACACATGGTTGTATGTTTCACATTTCAGACTGTACTGATAACTTCTACGAGCGACCGAACAACACGGGATGTGACGAATGCACGTGGAGCTGTCAATCAGGAACAATGTGTGACAAGACCACCGGCCACTGTCCTGTCTGTCCACCCGGCAAACAGGGTCATCACTGTGATGAAGGTACAGTGAATACACCATGAACAGTCATCACTGTGATGAAGGTACAGTGAATACACCATGAACAGTCATCACTGTGATGAAGGCACAGTGAATACACCATGAACAGTCATCACTGTGAGGAAGGTACAATGAATACACCATGAGCAGTCATCACTGCGATGAAGGTACAGCGAATACACCATGAACAGTCATCACTGTGATGAAGGTACAGCGAATACACCATGAACAGTCATCACTGTGATGAAGGTACAGTGAATACACCATGAACAGTCATCACTGTGAGGAAGGTACAATGAATACACCATGAGCAGTCATCACTGTGATGAAGGTACAGTGAATACACCATGAACAGTCATCACTGTGAGGAAGGTACAATGAATACACCATGAGCAGTCATCACTGTGACGAAGGTACAGTGAATACACCATGAAGTTAGGAAATGATAAACCATGGTGACAGCAGATCCTCACAACGTTGTGGGGAATCCAATGGGTTGTAAACTGAAATAAGACAGAACCACAGGCAGAGTCGGGAGTTATCCGGTGACAATGAGGTTTACACACAAAAGCAGACTATGCAGCATTCCAGAAAAAGCATAGTAAAATGACAGCAGATGTGCTGTGACGAACACTTGGGTCATCAGGGACCTCTGCATCCCTTTATCTTCAGTCATGCGCCACAGACCAGAGGTGCTAATCCCAACACAGGCCATGACACAGTGCCATGCGTGAATGATGAATCGTTCTCTGTTTCTATGTTGTTTAGATACATGCACTGCCTGAACTATCAGAAAAACACAGCTTTACACATTTGATATCGAGGGTTGACTGCCTGAACCCAGTATCTCTCTTATATAAATGTATGTGAGATGCTGAGTTCTGGCAGTCAACCCTCGATATACGAGGCTCTGTCAAATCAGTTCAATTGATTTATAATTCTCGGTATATTCTCGCTGTACTTCTTTAATAGGTTCACAGCTTGAATGAAGTGGCGAAGTCCCAGTGTTGGTGCATTGTCTAATTTGAAGGTGGAGGCTCTGGCGTGGGTGGAAACTTTAAAGTTGTTATTAGCTGTTTGTTTGTTTGGCTGTAAAAAAGAAGTCCATAGAAGTGGGACATGGCTGTATTGTGTGCAGACTGTGAGCCAGGAAGGTACGGACAGAACTGCACAAGCCAATGTGGCCATTGTCTCCACGACCACCTGAACGATTCCTGTGAGGCGGTGACAGGGAACTGTACCTACGGCTGTCAGGACGGATGGCTGACGACCCTGTGTGATGAAGGTAACGTGTCTTTGACTTTACAACACTGTGGGAACCCAACGTAACGTGTCTTTGACTTTACAACACTGTGGGAACACGACGCAACGTGTCTGACTTTTCAACACTGTGGGAACCGAACATAACGTGTCTTTGACTTTCCAACACAGTGTGAACCGAACGTAGCGTGACTTTGACTTTATAACACTGTGGGAACCCAAGGTAACGTGTCTTTGACTTTACAACACAGTGGGAACCGAACGTAGCGTGTCTTTGACTTTATAACACTGTGGGAACCCAAGGTAACGTGTCTTTGACTTACTGTGGGAACCCAAGGTAACGTGTCTTTGACTTTATAACACTGTGGGAACCGAACACAAAATGTCTTTGACTTTACAACACTGTGGGAACTGAACGTAGTGTGTCTTTGTCTTTTCACTGCAGTGTTTGTGCCAAGGGCATCATGTCTTTGCCTTTATGACACCGTTTATATTGAAGAGAAGTTGTCTTTTTTCAGTATGTTGGTTGTACTAAGTAATCTGCATTTGCTTTTTCAACATGAGTGGACCTAAAGATACCTTACCTTTGTTTTTAACCAAAATATTGAACATGTGTTTAACCTTTAAGTGCAATATTGGAAATGAAATGAGGCAGGGAACAGTAAACAATAAACAGTATACAAGTGGGGTAACTTTTGCTCCCATAAGAAAACCTAACACAGAGTAACTTTTATTCAAGACTGGCACAGCCTTTTAAACTTGAATAAAGTCAGACAAATACATAGACGAACAATCTAATAGTGGGAGAAAAAACAAGCGCAGGCCAACAACTGAACTGTCTTCATAGTAATAATGACTTGGCAAAGATTTGGACTTAAGGAGGGAGGGCGGGGGGGGGGGGGGGGGGGGGGAGTTTGAAGATGGAGAAACTAGGAACATGAAATTAAGAAAATATGTTGCAGATATGAAAACTCTTCACTAGTTGCATAAGGGAACCATCGCAATCCCTTTTGAAGGCAGATATATTTGTATTGCCTGCTCCGAGGCCTTTCGTCCGCTGGGTCGGAACTCATCCGGGAGACACGGCTGGTTGTGTCTGCGCTCCTGGCGTCAAATAGAGACACACCACAGTCCATAATACGGTGGTGTTCTCACCACCAAGGGTGCAAAAAAGAATCCAATAGCACCCCCAAAGCAGCCAGCCAAGAGTAGTAAATGAAACCAAACGAAATGTCTTTAGTTTTTCAGCAACTTTTTTCCTCCCCACACTTTCGTTTGGTTTCATTTACTACTCTTGGCTGGCTGCTTTGGGGTGCTATTGGATTCTTTTTTGCACCCTTGGTGGTGAGAACACCACCGTATTATGGACTGTGGTGTGTCTCTATTTGACGCCAGGAGCGCAGACACAACCAGCCGTGTCTCCCGGATGAGTTCCGACCCAGCGGACGAAAGGCCTCGGAGCAGGCAATACAAATATATCTGCCTTCAAAAGGGATTGCGATGGTTCCCTTATGCAACTAGTGAAGAGTTTTCATATCTGCAATATATTTTCTTAATTTCATGTTCCCAGTTTCTCCATCTTCAAACTCCCCCCCCCCCTGCCCTCCCTCCTTAAGTCCAATTCTTTGCCAAGTCATTACTATGAAGACAGTTCAGTTGTTGGCCTGCGCTTGTTTTTTTTCTCCCACTATTAGATTGTTCGTCTATGTATTTGTCTGACTTTATTCAAGTTTAAAAGGCTGTGCCAGTCTTGAATAAAAGTTTACTCTGTGTTAGGTTTTCTTATGGGAGCAAAAGTTACCCCACTTGTATACTACTTTAAGTGCAATGTTTAGACTGAAGCTAAACCTGTACTTTGATTTTCGTAAAACGTGCCTTTGGTTTTCCAAGTCAGGATTTGTATTCTCAGTAGCTTGTCTGGTTATTCAGCGACGTGGTTGCACTGAAAGCAAAATATCTTTGCATTTTCAAGTGAGGTTGGCATTGAAGGTAACTGCCTTTGGTTTTCAACATCAAATTTGTACCGGAGTACCTGTCCTCTGTCCACTAACGGTAACTTATTCGGGACTTTTTGAAAATATTGTTTGTTTTTTCAGCACAACTTTTAAGTGAAGTGAAACTAGTTTCAAAGTGAGGTAACTGCAGGCGGAAATTGAAACAAAATGGAAAGGAATATTACTGCGATTCCACTGGACCAAAGAAATATCACTGTGATTCCACTGGACCAAAGAAATATTACTGTAATTCCACTGGACCAAAGAGATATTACTGTAATTCCACTGGACCAAAGAGATATTACTGTAATTCCACTGGACCAAAGAAACATTACTGTAATTCCACTGGACCAAAGAAATATTACTGTAATTCCACTGGACCAAAGAGATATTACTGTAATTCCACTGGACCAAAGAAATATTACTGTGATTCCACTGGACCAAAGAAACATTACTGTAATTCCACTGGACCAAAGAAATATATATATATATATATATATATATATATATATATTTCTTTTCTTTCTTTTTTTTTTTTTTTTGGCTCTCCCAACCTCTGTGCCACCACAGAGGCAGTGCACCCACGCCGCTCATTCCGACACCCCGTCCACAGCCACAGCCCGGTCGGCCCCGCCGCAGCCCCGGCACCAGCAATCCTCAGGGAGCAGTCAATGTCAAGTAATCAAGAGGCAACCCACCGGAGGAGACACTGCACTGCTGCCGAGTCACTTCGGTGGTGTTCAGTGGCGCCTGTTCTGATCTAACATATGCAGGACACCACCTACTAAGCCCCCTACTGACGACAATAATTGCTTTGTCGCGGAGCCGGTGTGAGTGAGCTGTCCCTCCGGAGGGCTCCACCACGTCCGTCCAACGACAGCTCCCATGGACTCGCCGATACCGGTGACCCCTACGGAACCAAACCAAGACCACAGACGTGGAGACGACATCGAAATTGAGGTCACCATGAGAGCAGGGCATGAAGGGCCACAGAACTTAAGACTTTTTTTTTTAATGCTGATCAATGAGAATGAGGATGATTAAGATGATGCTACGGATTTCCATTTCGGTCTGAGACTGCATGACAGGGCTGTACTCTACGCTTCCTTTCATAATATATCCCGGCGTCAACCAGGCCCGAGAGATACAGGCACCAGCAGTGTCGGTCAAGAAATTTGAGCAGCACTCTCAGAAACGCATCCATTAAGTGGATGAAACTCGACTGTGTGGTCCCAGTCTTCCCAACTGAGTCCGCAGCACACCTCAACTCTGGGTAGGAGCCAGGACCAAAGAAATATTACTGTAATTCCACTGGACCAAAGAAATATTACTGTAATTCCACTGGACCAAAGAAACATTACTGTAATTCCACTGGACCAAAGAAATATTACTGTAATTCCACTGGACCAAAGAGATATTACTGTAATTCCACTGGACCAAAGAGATATTACTGTAATTCCACTGGACCAAAGAAATATTACTGTAATTCCACTGGACCAAAGAGATAAACACATTACTGACGAATTTTACAGCAGACTTCTCAAGACATCATTCTGTGAAGATGCATTTAAACTGATTCTGCATTTCGTCAATATCTGTCCTGTTGTATTATTTGACTTAGGATATTTCGTTAGATTATTCTATCTTCATTATATTCAGGATTTAAGACGTGTGCATTCTTTAGTTCGATTTTCGAGATATTTAAAGCTTTGTTTTAAAACTGGCTGAGTTACAAACATCGTTGAAGAAAAATGGGATCTTGTTTTTAACCATCTGAAGCAAGATGGTGAATCAGGGTCCTAATCAAAGCAGTGTTCACGGAACAAGATCACATGCACTTGCTCTAAACATAGGCGTGTTGATAAATCGTATGAGGAATTCAGAAACGACCTGTATGAAGTAACAGCCATGTAAGCATTGCCCAAAGATTGCTATAGACATCTTCATTTCTCAAGTCTGCTTTTTGGCTTGGTATACAGTACATTCCAGTGAAGCTAGTGTTGTGGATTGTGTACCACAGTACATTGCGGTGATGCTAGAGTTGTGGATTGTGTACCACAGTACATTGCGGTGATGCTAGTGTTGTGTACCACAGTACATTCCAGTGATGCTAGTGTTGTGGATTGTGTACCACAGTACATTCCAGTGATGCTAGTGTTGTGGGTTGTGTACCACAGTACATTCCAGTGATGTGAGTGTTGTGGATTGTGTACCACAGTACATGCCAGTGATGCTAGTGTTGTGGATTGTGTACTATAGTACATTCCAGTGATGCTATGTTGTGGATGGTTTCAGAATGTGCGGACGGCCGTTGGGGGGCTGACTGTGTGAAGACGTGTGGTCAGTGCAGGAACGGAGGTGTGTGTAGAACGGACAATGGACGGTGCCCGCTGTGTGAACCAGGGTGGTACTCGCCATTATGTGACACACGTAAGCATCATTATAACAAGTGAGACGTTTGCATTTTGTTTTCTCTTGAATGTTTTCATTCCTTGAGCCTCTCTCATGTGTAATGCTGTGTCTGTTTAATTGAGAAACTTTCTGGTCAAACTTCAAGAAACAAGTAGTGTGTGTGTGTGTGTGTGTGTGTGTGTGTGTGTGTGTGTCTGTCTGTCTGTCTGTCTGTCTGTCTGTCTGTCTGTGTGTGTGTTACGGGTTTGTGTATACCTTGCAAGGTGTACCCTTCATGTTTAGTAGCTGCAGAAATCTCTTCCATAGACCTGAACTCCTGACAAGATCTGAATGCTTTCAATCGATACTGATCTAATTATTCGGTGTTTTCAATGGATTGATTGTGGTTTAATTATGTACTGTTTTGAATGTATAGGTACTGGTCTAATCATTCGGTGTTTTGAGTGCAGTTTACAAACAAAAATACTTTAAAGCAAAAGCAAAGTGATAATTCGTACATCGATTAGAAATATACCTCTCTGTACCCATTGAAGTCACAAGGCTATGCCAGTCCCTTTCTCAGGGATGAACTACAATGTTTACCTCACTACCTTGCTGTGTGCAGCATGTTGTCACTGTTTACCTCACTACCTTGCTGTGTGCAGCATGTTGTCACTGTTTACCCAACTACCTTGCTGTGTGCAGAATGTTGTCAGTGTTGACCTCACTACCTTACTGTGTGCAGCATGTTGTCAGTGTTGACCTCACTACCTTGCTGTGTGCAGCATGTTGTCAGTGTTTACCTCACTACCTTACTGTGTGCAGCATGTTGTCAGTGGTTACCTCACTACCTTACTGTGTGTAGCATGTTGTCAGTGTTGACCTCACTACCTTGCTGTGTGCAGAATGTTGTCAGTGTTGACCTCACTACCTTACTGTGTGCAGCATGTTGTCAGTGTTGACCTCACTACCTTGCTGTGTGCAGCATGTTGTCAGTGTTTACCTCACTACCTTACTGTGTGCAGCATGTTGTCAGTGGTTACCTCACTACCTTGCTGTGTGCAGCATGTTGTCAGTGTTGACCTCACTACCTTGCTGTGTGCAGCATGTTGTCAGTGTATACCTCACTACCTTGCTGTGTGCAGCATGTTGTCAGTGTTGACCTCCCTACCTTACTGTGTGCAGCATGTTGTCAGTGTATACCTCACTACCTTGCTGTGTGCAGCATGTTGTCAGTGTTGACCTCCCTACCTTACTGTGTGCAGCATGTTGTCAGTGTTTACCTCACTACCTTGCTGGTGCAGCATGTTGTCAGTGTATACCTCACTACCTTACTGTGTGTAGCATGTTGTCAGTGTTGACCTCACTACCTTGCTGTGTGCAGCATGTTGTCAATGTATACCTCACTACCTTGCTGTGTGCAGCATGTTGTCAGTGTATACCTCACTACGTTGCTGTGTGCAGCATGTTGTCAGTGTATACCTCACTACCTTGCTGTGTGCAGCATGTTGTCAGTGTATACCTCACTACCTTGCTGTGTGCAGCATGTTGTCAGTGTATACCTCACTACGTTGCTGTGTGCAGCATGTTGTCAGTGTATACCTCACTACGTTGCTGTGTGCAGCATGTTGTCAGTGTATACCTCACTACCTTACTGTGTGCAGCATGTTGTCAGTGTTGACTTCACTACCTTGCTGTGTGCAGAATGTTGTCAGTGTTGACCTCACTACCTTACTGTGTGCAGCATGTTGTCAGTGTTGACCTCACTACCTTGCTGTGTGCAGCATGTTGTCAGTGTTGACCTCACTACCTTACTGTGTGCAGCATGTTGTCAGTGTTGACCTCACTACCTTGCTGTGTGCAGCATGTTGTCAGTGTTTACCTCCCTACCTTACTGTGTGCAGCATGTTGTCAGTGGTTACCTCACTACCTTACTGTGTGTAGCATGTTGTCAGTGTTGACCTCACTACCTTGCTGTGTGCAGAATGTTGTCAGTGTTGACCTCACTACCTTACTGTGTGCAGCATGTTGTCAGTGTTGACCTCACTACCTTGCTGTGTGCAGCATGTTGTCAGTGTTTACCTCCCTACCTTACTGTGTGCAGCATGTTGTCAGTGGTTACCTCCCTACCTTACTGTGTGTAGCATGTTGTCAGTGTTGACCTCACTACCTTGCTGTGTGCAGCATGTTGTCAATGTATACCTCACTACCTTGCTGTGTGCAGCATGTTGTCAGTCTATACCTCACTACCTTGCTGTGTGCAGCATGTTGTCAGTGTATACCTCACTACCTTGCTGTGTGCAGCATGTTGTCAGTGTATACCTCACTACCTTGCTGTGTGCAGCATGTTGTCAGTGTATACCTCACTACCTTGCTGTGTGCAGCATGTTGTCAGTGTATACCTCACTACGTTGCTGTGTGCAGCATGTTGTCAGTGTATACCTCACTACCTTGCTGTGTGCAGCATGTTGTCAGTGTATACCTCACTACCTTGCTGTGTGCAGCATGTTGTCAGTGTATACCTCACTACCTTGCTGTGTGCAGCATGTTGTCAGTGTTGACCTCACTACCTTGCTGTGTGCAGCATGTTGTCAGTGTATACCTCACTACCTTGCTGTGTGCAGCATGTTGTCAGTGTATACCTTACTACCTTTCTGTGTGCAGCATGTTGTCAGTGTATACCTCACTACCTTGCTGTGTGCAGCATGTTGTCAGTGTTGACCTCACTACCTTGCTGTGTGCAGCATGTTGTCAGTGTATACCTCACTACCTTGCTGTGTGCAGCATGTTGTCAGTGTTGACCTCACTACCTTGCTGTGTGCAGCATGTTGTCAGTGTATACCTCACTACCTTGCTGTGTGCAGCATGTTGTCAGTGTATACCTCACTACCTTGCTGTGTGCAGCATGTTGTCAGTGTATACCTCACTACCTTGCTGTGTGCAGCATGTTGTCAGTGTATACCCCACTACCTTGCTGTGTGCAGCATGTTGTCAGTGTATACCTTACTACCTTGCTGTGTGCAGCATGTTGTCAGTGTTGACCTCACTACCTTGCTGTGTGCAGCATGTTGTCAGTGTATACCTCACTACCTTGCTGTGTGCAGCATGTTGTCAGTGTATACCTCACTATCTTGCTGTGTGCAGCATGTTGTCAGTGTATACCTCACTACCTTGCTGTGTACAGCATGTTGTCAGTGTATACCTTACTACCTTGCTGTGTGCAGCATGTTGTCAGTGTTGACCTCACTACCTTGCTGTGTGCAGCATGTTGTCAGTGTATAACTCACTACCTTGCTGTGTGCAGCATGTTGTCAGTGTTGACCTCACTACCTTGCTGTGTGCAGCATGTTGTCAGTGTATACCTCACTACCTTGCTGTGTGCAGCATGTTGTCAGTGTATACCTCACTACCTTGCTGTGTGCAGCATGTTGTCAGTGTATACCTCACTACCTTGCTGTGTGCAGCATGTTGTCAGTGTATACCTCACTACCTTGCTGTGTGCAGCATGTTGTCAGTGTATACCTCACTACCTTGCTGTGTGCAGCATGTTGTCAGTGTATACCTCACTACCTTGCTGTGTGCAGCATGTTGTCAGTGTATACCTCACTACCTTGCTGTGTGCAGCATGTTGTCAGTGTATACCTCACTACCTTGCTGTGTGCAGCATGCCAGGAGGGCTGGTATGGAAACAACTGCTCCCAGCAGTGTGGAAGGTGTAAGTATGACGTCAACTGCAACAGGATCACAGGCCACTGCCCTGACTGTACCGCAGGAAAAGAGCCTCCCCTCTGTCATGCAGGTGCCTCGGTTTACTGGTCTATAAGCAGGCCCCAATTGGCCTAACATTTTGTTTTCCATGAAATCCATATGCAGTTTCTCTTTGATGCGTAGTTCCATGGTGACCACATCCCATTTGTATTTCTGATGTCTGCCTTCCCAGGCCCTTCCTTTGTCCTTGTTGTTTTTCGTCTTCACCATCCTTCCTTAAACAATCAGAAATCCTAAATGTTTGTGATCAGGTTTATTTTTGATTGTTCGTTTGTCACTTTCCTTGGGTGATTAATGATGAGCATGTGTAGTACTTTTCTGGTTTGCTAGGTACTCAGAGGGCGTACGTAAACCTACACTGAAACTTCTCATTGAGTGGTTCCCCAGTGTGACACTTGACACCCCCACACCCATCCACTCCTTCACCCACCCTCTTGTACAA
The DNA here is from genome assembly GCA_033310375.1 of Conus canariensis. NCBI lineage: Eukaryota > Metazoa > Mollusca > Gastropoda > Neogastropoda > Conidae > Conus > Conus canariensis. The sequence continues at coordinate 66,700,339 of CM065734.1, forward strand.
ATCGTACAAACACACATAACCTGGTGTACTCCCCCCCCCCCTCCCTCATCCTTTCCCTCTCCCTTTGTCTCACAAGTGGCAATAACGTTTACACTGCCATCACCTCCCAGCCCCCCCTCCCCCCCCCCCTTCCTTCCCATCTCAAACTCCTCACCCCCTCACTCTTCCCGCAGTCGTGTTGAAGTCGCCGGCAGCTTGGCTTTAGAAACAATGTAACGGGAAAAAAGATTACGTCCCTTTTGAAGCATGTAGCTCGCTTCACTCACTCTCTTCTCCCCTCCCTTAGCTGAATGCACATTCCCTCAGCTAGATCAGAGAGAAACCGTCAAACCTCCTTCCTTATCTACCCCCTTCCCCTCCTCTGTTCACCACCCTCACGCTGACTGCTGTGTACGTGGCTCAAGAATGACTCAATTATGTTAAAAACGCTTTGTCAATTGGCGTGTGCTGACATTGGTGCTATAAATTCAAACCCCAACAGCTACGGAAGTGGATTTCCAAATTTTCTATACTGTTCTTGCCACTGTAAGAGGTGCGGGAGGACCAAATTTACTCCCTTCTTCTCCCTTTGTCTTTTGTGACACAAAACCAACTGGTAGCAGAATAGATAGTTTAGCCTCCAAAAAGGGGAAACTCACAGGGTGCAATGTGGAATAGATAGTTTAGCCTCCAAAAAGGGGAAACTCACAGGGTGCCATGTGGAATAGAGAGTTTAGCCTCCAAAAAGGGGAAACTCACAGGGTGCAATGTGGAATAGATAGTTTAGCCTCCAAAAAGGGGAAACTCACAGGGTGCCATGTGGAATAGATAGTTTAGCCTCCAAAAAGGGGAAACTCACAGGGTGCCATGTGGAATAGAGAGTTTAGCCTCCAAAAAGGGGAAACTCACAGGGTGCCATGTGAAATAGAGAGTTTAGCCTCCAAAAAGGGGAAACTCACAGGGTGCAATGTGGAATAGAGAGTTTAGCCTCCAAAAAGGGGAAACTCACAGGGTGGAATGTGGAATAGAGAGTTTAGCCTCCAAAAAGGGAAACTCACAGGGTGCAATGTGAAATAGAGAGTTTAGCCTCCAAAAAGGGGAAACTCACAGGGTGCAATGTGGAATAGAGAGTTTAGCCTCCAAAAAGGGGAAACTCACAGGGTGCAATGTGGAATAGAGAGTTTAGCCTCCAAAAAGGGGAAACTCACAGGGTGCCATGTGAAATAGAGAGTTTAGCCTCCAAAAAGGGGAAACTCACAGGGTGCCATGTGGAATAGATAGTTGAGCCTCCAAAGAGGGGAAACTCACAGGGTGCAATGTGGAATAGATAGTTTAGCCTCCAAAAAGGGGAAACTCACAGGGTGCAATGTGAAATAGAGTGTTTAGCCTCCAAAAAGGGGAAACTCACAGGGTGCAATGTGGAATAGAGAGTTTAGCCTCCAAAAGGGGAAACTCCCAGGGTGCAATGTTGAATAGAGAGTTTAGCCTCCAAAAAGGGGAAACTCACAGGGTGCAATGTGGAATAGAGAGTTTAGCCTCCAAAAAGGGGAAACTCACAGGGTGCCATGTGGAATAGAGAGTTTAGCCTCCAAAAAGGGGAAACTCACAGGTGCCATGTGGAATAGAGAGTTTAGCCTCCAAAAAGGGGAAACTCACAGGGTGCAATGTGAAATAGAGAGTTTAGCCTCCAAAAAGGGGAAACTCACAGGGTGCAATGTGAAATAGAGAGTTTAGCCTCCAAAAAGGGGAAACTCACAGGGTGCGATTCACTGCTTCCTCAGACCAGCGGTAGGTGGAACAACTCAGTGTAGCCACAAAGACAGCATAGGTACACCAGAGAAAGTGAAAGTTATATCACCCACTCTGATCCAGTCTAAGGTTCACTGATCTCCTAGAACTGTAAGTTGAAAAAAAAAAATATAATATATATATCTATAATCTATCATCTATCTATATATATATATATATATATAATATTATAGATCAATGTAGTTGCACAGCCTAAAACGATTCTAAAAGTGCTCAACCCCTCGGGGAGCAACATTTGTTAAAATTAGTGTTAAAAAGGAATATTAAAATACTCTATAAATTTGTTTCAAGCTGGGTGGCTATCTTCAGGATGATATTTGGGTTGCCCACCGCCGGTGTTATATAGCGTGTGGGGCCCGATTGCAGCTATTTTCACGTGTGGGTTGGTTGCACGTGTTTTTTTTTGTTTTTTTTAAGGTTTTCAGGTTGTTGTTTGGGGTGTGTTCACTAACAACGATTTCCATTTGTGCCTGCAGTTGTTTACTATTTCTGATTTAGTGTTTAAAGTTGCTAAGTGTGGTTTACATAGTATCAGCCATTTTTCAGTTAAACATAGGTTGCATCTTTTTGAAATGTTGCTGTATGGTGATGCCCTTTTTATGATTTTCCAGGATATATCTGTAGTTTATTTTTGCGTCTTTAAGTTTCCAAATGTGTTTGCTCAATTCTGTTTGGTTTTTGTATTTTTCTTTATTAAATGACTGTTTGTGGTTTGCATATCTGGTTTTGAAGTGGTTTTCAGTAATCCCTATGTATGTTTCTTTTTCATTTTCTGATGTCACAGTGGCTTGGTATACATATTCTTATAAAGGCATTTGTTGCTTAGAGGGCACTGCTCTTTTTTGATGCAATTGCAAGATTTCCTTTCTTCACCCTTCTTTGCTGTGTTGATTTTCGTTTTGTTGGATGCATCAATTAGGTTTTTGAGGTTGGGCATACATGAGTATGATAGTTTGACGGTGTTTTTGTTGAATATTTTTGACAGTTTGTGTTCTTTTGGGAATGAAGTTGTTAAGATTTTAAAGAATTCTTTCCCTATGTTTGTTTTGAGTTTCCCGTCGTATGGAGGGTTGAACCATATGATTTTTCTTTTCCTGTTTTTCTTACTTTTATTTGTGTTGTTATCTGGGTTGTATTGTAGTTTATAATTGTACCCACTTTTTTGCAGTGCTTCTTGGTATTCTACTGCTGCGTTGTTGAATACTCTTTCATTGCATGACAGATTTGATAATCTCTTGTTTATTCCGTTGGGTATGGTCTTTAGTACAGATGGTGGATGGTTATTTTTGATGTTTACATAGATAGGTGTGTCATTAGGTTTCTTGTATGGTTTATATATGTGGTTGTTTAGGTCAAGTGTTATGTCTAAGTAGTTCACTACCTTTTTGTTTGCTTCAATGGTGATTTTTAAGTTGTGGTTTTGAAAGATTTTGCATAGTTCTTTTTTCTTGTTTTCGATGGATCTTGGGTTGTTGGTTAGTGCAGCAAGGCCGTCGTCTCTGTATAGTCCAACTTGTTTTCCGAGTTATTTTTTGATGTTGGATAGCATGAATAGTCCGACCAGTTCACATGTTTCTGCACCATCATATGATCACATGGTTACGTCAAATGTTGAGTTTCTATTCGATTTCTTGATCCAAGTTACATTTTTGCTGTGCAGTAGCGTTTTCTTGGTGTGGAGGATGATTTCCATTTCTGACCCTGTTATGTCTGTGTGGTTATTAGCAAATTTCAGAGCTTTGGTGAGTAGTTCCTCATCTATTAACAAATGTTGCTCCCCGAGGGGTTGAGCACTTTTAGAATCGTTTTAGGCTGTGCAACTACATTGATCTTAATTGCTCCTCACGTTGAGCACTGTGGCCTGAAGGATTTTAAAATGGAGGAAATCAATTTTAGGCAGTCAACAAAAAACATACCATTTTCTAACCCGCAATTCTACATAAAAAAATTAATAGAACAAACCGAAAAGTTCGTACGCAATATGAGATGGAAAGCATTCTTCTTTCTGAATCCAAATGCAAAAAAAAGATGATAAAAACACCTACGATTTCAAATCGTGGCGATCACCACCAGCCATAGACGAAATGAAATCTTTTGAGGATAAAATGAAAAGAATGATAGCTAATATTGAATTCAAAAAATCTAACAACGATTTCCAAACAACATTAAAAAACCAAATAAAACAAATACAAAATGACAAAAAGATATTTGTGAAGGCTGATAAAACTAGTAATTACTACAAAATGGAACCAAAGGAATACTCCCAACTCCTTGACAAAAACATTCAGAAAAACTACAAAAAAGCCAACAAAAGTATACATGACAGTATCCGCACTAAAGAAAAAGAACTTGCACATCGCATAGACCTAAGTGAGAGGGTAGAAGCGACAGCAACAAAAGAAGCCTTTATAACACTCAAAGACCACAAACCTAACTTCCACAACAATCCAACATGTAGGCTAATAAACCCATCTAAATCCGAACTAGGCAAAATAAGTAAGAAAATTCTAGAAAAAATAACAAAGAACGTAAAATCAAACTCTGAATACAACCTCTGGAAGAACACATACGAAGTTATCCAATGGTTCAAAAACCTCAACAAACAAAGCAATACAGTATTCATTACATTCCACATAGTAGACTTCTACCCATCCATAGATGAGGAACTACTCACCAAAGCTCTGAAATTTGCTAATAACCACACAGACATAACAGGGTCAGAAATGGAAATCATCCTCCACACCAAGAAAACGCTACTGCACAGCAAAAATGTAACTTGGATCAAGAAATCGAATAGAAACTCAACATTTGACGTAACCATGTGATCATATGATGGTGCAGAAACATGTGAACTGGTCGGACTATTCATGCTATCCAACATCAAGAAATAACTCGGAAAACAAGTTGGACTATACAGAGACGACGGCCTTGCTGCACTAACCAACAACCCAAGATCCATCGAAAACAAGAAAAAAGAACTATGCAAAATCTTTCAAAACCACAACTTAAAAATCACCATTGAAGCAAACAAAAAGGTAGTGAACTACTTAGACATAACACTTGACCTAAACAACCACATATATAAACCATACAAGAAACCTAATGACACACCTATCTATGTAAACATCAAAAATAACCATCCACCATCTGTACTAAAGACCATACCCAACGGAATAAACAAGAGACTATCAAATCTGCCATGCAATGAAAGAGTATTCAACAACGCAGCAGTAGAATACCAAGAAGCACTGCAAAAAAGTGGGTACAATTATAAACTACAATACAACCCAGATAACAACACAAATAAAAGTAAGAAAAACAGGAAAAGAAAAAATCATATGGTTCAACCCTCCATACGACGGGAAACTCAAAACAAGCATAGGGAAAGAATTCTTTAAAATCTTAACAACTTCATTCCCAAAAGAACACAAACTGTCAAAAATATTCAACAAAAACACCGTCAAGCTATCATACTCATGTATGCCCAACCTCAAAAACCTAATTGATGCATCCAACAAAACGAAAATCAACACAGCAAAGAAGGGTGAAGAAAGGAAATCTTGCAATTGCATCAAAAAAGAGCAGTGCCCTCTAAGCAACAAATGCCTTTATAAGAATATCGTATACCAAGCCACTGTGACATCAGAAAATGAAAAAGAAACATACATAGGGATTACTGAAAACCACTTCAAAACCAGATATGCAAACCACAAACAGTCATTTAATAAAGAAAAATACAAAAACCAAACAGAATTGAGCAAACACATTTGGAAACTTAAAGACGCAAAAATAAACTACAATATATCCTAGAAAATCATAAAAAGGGCATCACCATACAGCAACATTTCAAAAAGATGCAACCTATGTTTAACTGAAAAATGGCTGATACTATGTAAACCACACTTAGCAACTTTAAACACTAAATCAGAAATAGTAAACAACTGCAGGCACAAATGGAAATCGTTGTTAGTGAACACACCCCAAACAACAACCTGAAAACCTTAAAAAAAACAAAAAAAAACACGTGCAACCAACCCACACGTGAAAATAGCTGCAATCGGGCACCACACGCTATATAACACCGGCGGTGGGCAACCCAAATATCATCCTGAAGATAGCCACCCAGCTTGAAACAAATTTGTAGAGTATTTTAATATTCCTTTTTAACACTTATTTTAACTATATATATATATATATATATATATATATATATATATATATATATATATAATATATATATATATATATTTATATATATATATTCTCAGTTATAAAACAAAACTTGCTCTGATGTCTTAGATTGAAGAAATAGGGGTAAATAAGCATTCATATCTGCAGTGATAGTTAATTCTGCCTAACTAACAGTATGTGTAGTTGCAAAGCGAGAGGACTGCAGGCGGAAATCTAAACAAATCTTAAATAAGTGTTAGCGAACCGCCCAGAGAACGTGGACAAACGAGTCACAAGACGAAACACAACGCGTTTCGACCTCATAGGTCTTCATCAGGTGAGACATAAACGAATAAAACAAACGAAAATTCACTTAGCTTTGATCGCTTCAGATCACTTCACAGGGTTCAGCGCAAGGAAGAAGGCGTTGAATTCAACAAGCGCAGGCCAACAACTGAACTATCTTCATAGTAATGACTTGGCAAAGATTTGGACTTAAGGAGGGGGGGGGGGTAATTTGAAGATGGAGAAACTGGGAACATGAAATTAAGAAAATATGTTACAGATATGAAAACTCTTCACTAGCTGCGTAAGGGAACCATCGCAACCTCTTTTGAAGGCAGATATATTTGTATTGCCTGCTCCGAGGCCTTTCGTCCGCTGGGTCGGACTCATCAGGGAGACACGGCTGGTTGTGTCTGCGCTCCTAGCACCCCAAAGCAGCCAGCCAAGAGTAGTAAATGAAACCAAACGAAAGTGTGGGGAGGAAAAAAGTTGCTGAAAAACTAAAGACATTTCGTTTGGTTTCATTTACTACTCTTGGCTGGCTGCTTTGGGGGTGCTATTGGATTCTTTTTTGCACCCTTGGTGGTGAGAACACCACCGTATTATGGACTGTGGTGTGTCTCTATTTGACGCCAGGAGCGCAGACACAACCAGCCGTGTCTCCCGGATGAGTTCCGACCCAGCGGACGAAAGGCCTCGGAGCAGGCAATACAAATATATCTGCCTTCAAAAGAGGTTGCGATGGTTCCCTTATGCAGCTAGTGAAGAGTTTTCATATCTGTAACATATTTTCTTAATTTCATGTTCCCAGTTTCTCCATCTTCAAATTACCCCCCCCCCCCCCCCCTCCTCCTTAAGTCCAAATCTTTGCCAAGTCATTACTATGAAGACAGTTCAGTTGTTGGCCTGCGCTTGTTTTTTCCCCCACTATTAGATTGTTCGTCTATGTATTTGTCTGACTTTATTCAAGTTTAAAAGGCTGTGCCAGTATTGAATAAAAGTTACTCTGTGTTAGGTTTTCTTATGGGAGCAAAAAATACCCAACTTGTTTACTGTTTATCGTTTACTGTTCCCTGCCTCATTTCATTTCCGATTTAAATGAAAGATGTTTTGTTTGTAAAGTGGCTGCACAAACCACAGAACTGCGACTCGTGCCATGGTCGACTCATCCTCCTGGAAGTAACAAGCAATATCTTCTTAGTGCCAACTCCCCCCCCCCCCCCCCCCCTCCTCCCTTGCTTTCTCCTCTCCACACAAGCACCTTCTCCCTAACACCCCTCCACCTGCCTCACACACACTTTTCATGCGTTAATACGGGCTGCATCAGCCAGGATGATTATGGTGCTTATATTGGAGTTATCAATATTGTTGCTTTTTAACGCCCACGTGGTTGATTGTGTTTACTTTTGATACAGATGAAATACCGTTTTTGTAAGTGGTAACTAATGCTGAGGTCATGATTCAAACCACCGTGCCATGGTCATCCATGACGACTTCAGAAAGAGAATTTGGACAGCCTCTCGCCGCGAAACGCCTTATAGTCAAGTTGCTATCTACAAGTGCAATACAGGAAATGGGAGAAATCAGATGACGAAATAGACCAAAAACTGGATTCGATGAAGGGAAAGAGCACTGGTGCACAAACTAGCCACATTTGGAAACACTAGCCACATTTGGAAACACTAGCCACATTTGGAAACACTAGCCACATTTGGAAACACTAGCCATATTTGGAGACATTAGTCACATTTGGAAACACTAGCCACATTTGGAAACACTAGCCATATTTAAAAACACTAGCTACATTCGGAAACACTAGCCAATTTTGGAAACGCCACATTTGGAAACACTAGCCACGTTTGGAAACACTAGCCACATAAAAGGAAACACTAGCCACATAAAAGGAAACACTAGCCACATAAAAGGAAACACTAGCCACAGTTGGAAACACTAGCCACATTTGGAAACACTAGCCACATTTGGAGGCACTGCACAGAACCCATGGAGTAAAACAACGAGAACTGAAGACACCTCCTCAACAATGCTTACATCAGCGTGAGATGAAGAACATCCCAAATAAAAAGAAGACTCTCTACGAACAGATGGAGACTGACTCAGAACCTGTGAAGAAAGGGCTGGAGAAGCTCTTGCACCTAAAAGCATAAGTACCCTCAGGAAAACATAATCATCAAGAAGGAGAAGGAACAACGACAAAACGGGAGGTGGGGGAGGATAGAGGGGGGGGGGGGGTGGCTTGTGCATCTGTTTTAGTGCTTGCTTTGTGACCTATTGTTTTGATGCCTTTTTCTCAGTATTGTGCAATGTTTATGGAAACTTTTATTTTTCCTGTATTGTGAAGCGCTCTGAGGATGAGTCTTCTTCTCTCATCGAAGAGCGCTATATAAGCTCGATTTATTATTATTATTAAAACCCAAGACTGCTTCTTCAGAGACTCTGCCCAGTTTGCCAGGACATTTTCGAACTGCTAAAATCTGGGACAGTCACAGTGGACAAAGAAACTTTTGAGCAGCATCTCAGGAAAACAAATTCCGATCCTCAGAGCGAAGCACCACTTGAACTCCAGGGTTTGGTGCAGCGTGCAGTGCCAGAAGAAAAGCCCAATGACAAGCCACCAGCACTGGATGACGTAAAGAAAGTGGTTAAGAGAGCCAGAGCCAAATCTTCGCCGGGCCGAATGGAATACCATATCTGCAGTATAACAAATGTTCCAATTTCCCTGAGTGTCTCCATAGAATTATAAGATCAGCATGGACGAACTTGAAGATCAGCGATCAATGGATGACAGCTGATGGAGTGTATATTCCCAAACAGCAATACTTGAGTGACATCAACCTGTTTAGACCAGTATGACTTCTGACCGTTGAGGGGAAAATAATCTTCTTTTCATGGCAGTCAGACTGACTAAACACCTGACAGAAAATGAGCACTGGGACTTGTCAATCCAGAAAGCAGTCACCCCAGGCAAATATGGCTGTGTAGAACATGCCACTGCGATTTGAGAAGCAATCCAAAGAGCTAGGGCAGTGCAATGAGACCTTGAGGTGGTGTTGCTCGATCTGGTAACTGCATATGGATCAGTTCCACACAAAAGATTTAACTGGCCCTCAAGATGCACCATGTTTCAATGAACATCAGAGAAAAGGTGAGAAAGTACTTCCATGACATCTTAACAAGCATTTCAACGACAAAATACGCAACAGATTGGATCAATCGGGACATTGTCTTTGCAGTGGGCTGTGCAATTTCTTCAGTACTGTTTGTGTTGACAGTGGAGGTCATCTTTACAGCATGTACGACAGATCGAAGAAATGAAGACCAAATGCGCCTCTAAAACTCTTCATGGCTGACGCAATGATGCATTCTTCCAAGCAAGATGAGACAAACAAAATACTGAAGCTAATTTCAAGCCAAAGAAATAACGAAGCCTCTCGCTGTGGAGAGGAAAAGTTGGTAAAAAAAAAAAAGTCGAGACCGGATATTGTCATGTTCAGAGATGTCCCACGTGATGTGATCTTTGAATTTTTGAAAGAGATTAACATTTTCCATCTGATCTAATATTTTACGGAAGAAAGATTTTAACGAAGTTTCCGGTGTGTTTTAGAAGGTTTGTTTTAAAGGGTTGTGTGAGTTATTTTTTTCATTGACTTTTGGGTTGACTTCAAACGTGATGACAGCCCTGACATGGCCATTTGCGGTAGGCTAGGCTTTAAGCAACATTACCTTACTTTACCGTTCTCAACTCAAGTTCATCAAAACAAATGATTCTGGGCGAACTCACTGTTCCCTACGAAAGCAAAATGGAGCAAGCTCACACCTACGAAACTGAGAAATATATCAGTCTAGCCAGCAGCTTAAGGAAATCTGGCATCCAGGCCCAAGTCCTCGCCATAGCGGTTGGAGCAAGGGAATTGTAGACCGACCAGTCTGTGATCTCATGAAACAGCTGGAGCAAGGGACACTGTAGCCTCAGCAGTCATACATGATCTCATGAAACAGCTGGAGCAAGGGACACTGTAGACTCAGCAGTCATACATGATCTCATGAAACAGCTGGAGCAAGGGACACTGTTGACTCACCAGTCATACATGATCTCATGAAACAGCTCGGAATTTCGGCAAGAAGAGGACCAGAACCCTGAAACCAATGGAAGAGGTAGCAGAGAGTTCCAGCTGGGCCTAGTGGAGGAGCAACAAAAGTGAACTTCACAGAGCTTTATTTTTCCAACTTAGAGCAGGTGTCCGTTAGCGATGCGGGCAGGACATCCATTTTAATGTCATGGCTTGAGACCCTCAAGCATTTAAAAGTGTCAGGTTTGAATCCCGGCAGCGTTAGGAAAAATGAAAAAGAAATGGCAGCATAGAGGCATCTGGGATTCATGACCTGGATGCGGCCTGGTCCCCTGAGAGTGTAAGGAGTTCAAGGCTGAAACACTTGTCTGAGGGGGGTTAAGAGGGGAGGGGGGGGTGTTCTTCTCTGAGGCCCTTCTGCTGTCAAGCTCTCTGTAGAGTTTCTTTCTACTACCCACGAAGTTACTACTCGGAGGGGGAGGGGGGTGTTCTTCTCTGAGGACCTTCTGCTGTCAGGCTCTCCGTAGAGTTTATTTCTACTGCCCACGAAGTTGCTACTCGGAGGGGGGTTCTTTTCATCCGTTTTCTTTCTTTTTGGACTGGCCGTCCATGTGTGATGAACTTACATTGCTCACATTTTCCAGTCTCTGATCCAACACACAGATGTAAAATGTGTGTCCTTTGTTAGTTTGTATCCCTGTGGTGTTTGTCGTTCGGTTACCTTCATGCTGCTGAGAATCAGATGGCCTGAAATGTTTTAAACACGGTCAGCAATATTATGACTACGTGTACATTTCTATTAAATTCAACGCTGGGTCAAGAATCAAAACAAGCGGATCTGCTGTGATCACCTGTTGGTCTGGCGGCCCATCAGAGCCGTTGGAACCATGCAGTAATGAACGCTGTACAGTGGTCTCTGCTGTGATCACCTGGTGTTCTGGCAGCCCATCAGGGCCGTCGGAACCATGCAGTGATGAACGCTGCACAGTGGTCTCTGCTGTGATCACCTGGTGGTCTGGCAGCCGATCAGAGCCGTTGGAATCATGCAGTCATTGTCATGAACGCTGCACAGTGGTCTCTGCTGTGATCACCTGGTGGTCTGGTAGCCCATCAGGGCCGTTGAAACCATGCAGTGATGAACACCGCACACTGGTCTTCACCCCTGATGGTTCCTGGCCAGCGTCACAGGTTCGGCAACGTTCATTGCGGTTCATTCAGCATGTTGTCTGTGCTCCACTGTCTCTCTCTGTTGCCTCCTCTTCCACTGTGGGCTCCACGGAGGACAGTGTCTCTGTTGTCTCCTCTTCCCCTGTGAGCTCCATGGAGACACTGTCTCTGTTGTCTCCTCTTCCCCTGTGGGCTCCATGGAAGACACTGTCTCTGTTGTCTCCTCTTCCCCTGTGGGCTCCATGGAGGACACTGTTTCTGTTGTCTCCTCTTCCCCTGTGGACTCCATGGAGGACACTGTCTCTGTTCTGTCTCTCTTCCCCTGTGGGCTCCATGGAGGACACTGTCTCTGTTGTCTCCTCTTCCCCTGTGGACTCCATGGAGGGCAGTGTCTCTGTTGTCTCCTCTTCCCCTGTGGACTCCATGGAGGACAGTGTCTCTGTTGCATCCTCTTCCTCTGTGGGCTGCACGGAGGACACTGTCTCTGTTGTTTCCTCTTCCCCTGTGGATTCCATGGAGGACAGTATTTCTGTTGTCTCCTCTTCCCCTGTGGACTCCATGGAGGACACTGTTTCTGTTGTCTCCTCTTCCCCTGTGGACTCCATGGAGGACACTGTTTCTGTTCTGTCTCCTCTTCCCCTGTGGACTCCATGGAGGACAGTGTCTCTGTTGTCTCCTCTTCCCCTGTGGACTCCATGGAGGACAGTGTCTCTGTTGTCTCCTCTTCCCCTGTGGACTCCATGGAGGACACTGTTTCTGTTGTCTCCTCTTCCCCTGTGGACTCCATGGAGGACAGTGTTTCTGTTGCATCCTCTTCCTCTGTGGGCTGCACGGAGGACACTGTCTCTGTTGTCTCCTCTTCCCCTGTGGGCTCCATGGAGGACAGTGTCTCTGTTGTCTCCTCTTCCCCTGTGGACTCCATGGAGGACCGTGTCTCTGTTGTCTCCTCTTCCCCTGTGGGCTCCATGGAGGACAGTCTCTCTGTTCTGTCTCTTCTTCGATTGTGGGCTCCATGGATGACAGTCTCTCTGTTCTGTCTCTTCTTCGATTGTGGGCTCCATGGAGGACAGTCTCTCTGTTCTGTCTCCTCTTCCCCTGTGGGCTCCATGGAGGACAGTGTGTTCCATCTCCTCTTCCCCTGTGGGCTCCATGGAGGACAGTGTGTTCCATCTCCTCTTCCCCTGTGGGCTCCATGGAGGACAGTGTGTTCCATCTCCTCTTCCCTGTGGGCTCCATGGAGGACAGTGTGTTCCATCTCCTCTTCCCCTGTGGGTTCCACGGAGGACAGTCTCTCTGTTCTGTCTCCTCTTCCCCTGTGGGTTCCACGGAGGACAGTCTCTCTGTGCTGTCTCCTCTTCCCCTGTGGGCTCCATGGAGGACAGTGTGTTCCATCTCCTCTTCCCCTGTGGGCTCCATGGAGGACAGTGTGTTCCATCTCCTCTTCCCCTGTGGGCTCCATGGAGGACAGTGTGTTCCATCTCCTCTTCCCCTGTGGGCTCCATGGAGGACAGTGTGTTCCATCTCCTCTTCCCCTGTGGGCTCCATGGAGGACAGTGTGTTCCATCTCCTCTTCCCCTGTGGGCTCCATGGAGGACAGTGTGTTCCATCTCCTCTTCCCCTGTGGGCTCCATGGAGGACAGTGTGTTCCAACTCCTCTTCCCCTGTGGGCTCCATGGAGGACAGTGTGTTCCATCTCCTCTTCCCCTGTGGGCTCCATGGAGGACAGTGTGTTCCATCTCCTCTTCCCCTTTGGGTTCCATGGAGGACGTCTGTCTTTTCTGTCTCAACTTCGCCTGCATGGCTCCATGGAGGACGGTCTGACAGCCTCTGCTTTGCCTTGCCACATCTCCATGACTGTTGAGTTTTCATAATGAACATGAACACTGTATTTCTCTGAGCACAATACACACCACGAACACTTTATTTCTCTGAACACAATACACTTGTAGCAGAATGTTTTTTTACATGATGAACACGAAAACTGTATTTCTCTGAACACAATACACTTGTTTCAGAATGCTTTTTTACATGATGAACACGAAAACTGTATTTCTCTGAACACAATACACTTGTTGCAGAATGCTTTTGTACACGATGAACACGAAAGCTATTTCTCTGTACACAATAGTCTTATTGCAGAATGCTTTTTTTAGTTTGGGCTTTGTACAGAGAGGTGTCTATGATCACAGATTGCCAGAACAAGACGTACGGACAGAACTGTGTGAAGACGTGTGGTCAGTGCAGAGGGGGTCAGCCGTGTGACCCTGTGACAGGACAGTGCTCTAACGGCTGTCAGCCAGGATGGACAGACCTCACACCTTCCTCTACACCCCTCTGCCAGACAGGTCAGACACAATTCATCACCTTGTGGCTATGCTCGTGATTCTCGGAGCAAATGTTTTTACTGTTTGCATTACTCCGCTAGCATGAGAAACATCGCTGATATGAGAGAGAGAGAGAGAGAGAGAGAGAGAGAGAGAGAGAGAGAGAGAGAGAGTGTGTGTGTGTAAGTGTAAGTGTGTGTGCGTGTGTGTGTGTGTGTGTGTTGTGTGTGTGTGTGTGTGTGTGTGTGTGTGTGTGTGTGTGTGTGTGTGTGTGTGTGTGTGTGTGACGACATGGCAGGAATTAGACACTATGCATCTTTTTTGACTCATGTATGTAACAAGTCAGTCGGTGTAATTGTGCCGTTTCAATTGTAAGTATAACATTATGCTTGTGTGTGTGTGTGTGTGTGTGCACGTGCGTGTATATGTGTCCCTTTAACGATTGTAAATCTGTCGTTAACATTTTCATCAGTTCTTATCACAAAATTGATTTTTTTTTTCCAGAAATTATCACCAACATACACTGATAACAGACCTTTTAAGTTACACTGCATGTTTAAATTGTAACATATATCAAGTTATTTTTGTCAAGATGTATATAGAGTTCAGTTAGATCACACACACATAGTACTGGCAAGATTCCATTTAGGCCAACAGTTAGCGACTGATACAGGAAAATTGAGAAAGTACAAATAACAATGACGTTTTTTCCATGCGTCCAATAGCAGACACGACATCAGTTACAATATAGAAACGTTTATTGTCAGCTGGAGTATAGCAATCGATGTAGAACTGGACAGATTAGCAGATGCCAGACAGCAGGAAGAACGGACAGGATCGGTTTGGGTAATTGTCATGATCAGGGAAGGCTGCTCGTACAGTTCAGAAACAGCAGGAAGGCTGATAAACGTCCTCCGTGCGGTTTATGGTGAGGGCTTGACTCCATTAGCGTAAAACTATGGTCAGGTCAGATATAGGGTTTGCTTTGGGCAGATACGCAGAAGTTGTAATTTCTACATTTTTGTATTGATTGGCGAGCCAAAAATTGTACGTTTTGCATACTCATATCCACAAACACAGCCTTTAATGGAGAAACGCATTCGCGCTTTACAGCAAATTATGTCACATTTATGATGCAAGTTTTGAATACGTAATCATCCTCTTGGTCAAAAATATACTGTCAACGTTTGTTCAGAGAAGTCTCCTATCGCTAGATCTTACTGCCACTTTGCTTTCTGTGCTTGCCGTCAAGCGGTGGTGTTGAAGTGCTTGTCGTCAAGCGGTGGTGTTGAAGTGCTTGCCGTCAAGCGGTGATGTTGAAGTGCTTGCCGTCAAGTGGTGGTGCTGAAGTGCTCGTCGTGAAGCGGTGGTGTTGAAGTGCTTGTCATCAAGTGGTGGTGTTGAAGTGCTTGTCGCCAAGCGGTGGCGTTGAAGTGCTTGCCGTCAAGTGGTGGTGTTGAAGTGCTTGTCATCAAGTGGTGGTGTTGAAGTGCTTGTCGTCAAGCGGTGGTGTTGAAGTGCTTGCCGTCAAGCGGTGGTGTTGAAGTGCTTGCCGTCAAGTGGTGGTGTTGAAGTGCTTGCCGTTAAGTGGTGGTGTTGAAGTGCTTGCCGTTAAGTGGTGGTGTTGAAGTGCTTGTCATCAAGTGGTGGTGTTGAAGTGCTTGTCGTCAAGCGGTGGTGTTGAAGTGCTTGCCGTCAAGCGGTGGTGTTGAAGTGCTTGCCGTCAAGTGGTGGTGTTGAAGTGCTTGCCGTTAAGTGGTGGTGTTGAAGTGCTTGCCGTCAAGTGGTGATGTTGAAGTGCTTGCCGTCAAGCGGTGGTGTTGAAGTGCTTGCCGTCAAGTGGTGGTGTTGAAGTGCTTGCCGTTAAGTGGTGGTGTTGAAGTGCTTGCCGTCAAGCGGTGGTGTTGAAGTGCTTGTCGTCAAGCGGTGGTGTTGAAGTGCTTGCCGTCAAGTGGTGGTGTTGACCTTTCATCTATATACTTCCTTCCTTCCTCACCCATCCTGACGCTTTTATCTTGCTGTTGCATGTATTCATTATTCATTTGCCCTTTTTTGGCGTTTGTCCCACACATTATATTTACTAGTACTGCTGCTGCTGCTATACATCCACTATTGCCACTGCTGCTACTGTTGCCTCTTCTTTTCTTTCCCCGGCCGTTCCTCTTCCTGTTACTGCTACTAATATTACCGTTGTGAGGACAGCGACAACGGCAACGCCTCTTTAAATCGGTTGATGCACAACCTTGTTATTATTGTTTCCTATCGCAGAATGTCCTGACGGAACGTACGGTGATGACTGTAGCCAGAAGTGTGGTAGCTGTGCTCAGCTGAGTGAGTGTCATCATCGCACGGGTCAATGCTCGGGACAGTGCGCTGGTGGTTTTACTGGATCCCACTGTACCGGTGGGTGGATGAGAGAGAGAGAGAGAGAGAGAGAGAGAGAGAGTGTGTGTGTGTGTGTGTGTGTGTGTGTGTGTGTGTGTGTGTGTGTGCGTGCGTGCGTGTGGGGGTGTGGGTGTGCGAGTAGGTGGTTATGCATGGCGTGTGTGTGCGTGTATGTGTCTAAGAGAGAGAGAGAGAGAGAGAGAGAGAGAGAGAGAGAGAGAGATTGATTGATTGATTGATTGATCTTTAATACACAAGGATGGAGATTTTAGGCCAAAGCCTAGTCTTACAATCTGTCCTTGTCATGCATACATTATTTCAGCACATATCATTCATACTGACAATTCAACACAACAACATGGTAATCTAATTCTACAATGATAAGCAAACAATTCATAAAAGCACTAATGAGGTGGGGGATGGTAAAACAGAAGGAAACTTACAAACAAACAAACAAGACTACAGAGAGAGAGAGAGGTCAGAGGAGGGTGGGAAGAGAGAATGGTAGGTAGGGTGAGGAGAAAAGGGATGGTAGGCAGAGTGGGAGTGGGGATGAGCGATTTTAACGGAGTAGGTTTTATGTTTAGACGATTTATTCAAAGTATGGTTCACAGAAGACTTTGCGAATGGGCGCTAATCATTGTAATTGAATAATTTAATTACTGAGACATAAAATGTTTATGCAAATATTCCTTGAAAAGTTTCAAAGTATTCATGTTTTGTAGATTCGGTGGAAGTGAGTTCCAGATATATGGTCCAGTGTAAGCTAGGCTTGTTTTGTATAGATCAATGCGTGGGTAGGGAAGAAGGAATTTCGTCGAGCCAGAAAAGCTGTTCGATCTTGTAAAAACGGCATTGATATAACATGGCATAGTATCTGTCAAGATTGTAAACATAAATGATGCCTTGTTGAATTCCAATTGCCTATTCAGAGGAAGTATGTTCAGCGCTTTTAGTTTTTCGTCTGTTGTTAGAGATACAGCTGGATGGAGTAGCTTTGCTGCACGTCTATGGAGAGAATTCAGCCTTTTTTGGTGGACGTCACTACTGCCGTCCCACACTGTTGAGGCGTAATTGATACGTGACATTATGTGTGCATTGAAGAAAAGTTTAAGCACATTACTGTTGACGTAGCGCTTTAATTGAGATAACAGGAAAAGGTGTTTTGAGACTACCTCGCAAACGTTATTGAGATGAGATTGCCATTTCAATTCTTTATCTATCGTTAAGCCTAAAACACGATGCTCGTCTACCTGCTCGATAGAAGTGTCATTCAACTGAAGTTTTAGGCAAAGAGGAGTCAACTGGTGTTTTTGGTGGGTAGCTATAATCATAGACTTGGTTTTGGCTGGGTGTATGACCATTGAGTTTGAATGACACCAGTCTGACACGTCGTTTAGACTTTCCTGGAAAGAAGTTTCTATTGTCTGTAGATCACTACCATTCGTTTGGAGTGACGAGTCATCAGCAAATAAATCTGTCGTGACCTTTTCATCTGATACGGACAATGGCAAATCATTGATGAAGATGCAGAATAGTAGGGGGCCCAGTACAGAGCCCTGTGGGACTCCATGTCTGACAAAGTCTGAAGCGGAAGTTTTGCCATTAAGCACCACATACTGAGTCCTATCGTTCAAGTATGATTGGAATAATAAGATTGTCGGGGTATGGTTCAAGTAGACAGATAGTTTCTTTAGAAGAATGGAATGATCAACAAGATCAAACGCCTTTTTGAAGTCAAGAAAGACAACCCCTGTCATTTGTGATTGGTTCATATTTGAAAGCCATGAGTCACACATTCGTGATAATGCTGTGTGGCAGGAATGATTAGATCGGAATCCAGATTGGAGTGGGTGAAATAGTTTTCTCCATGAACTGAGATACGTGTGTGTGCATGTGTCTTTCAAGGGGTTTGGATAGAATCGAAAGTAAGGATATAGGTCTGAAATTACTTGGATCCGTCAAATCATTTGATTTTGGAAGGGGGATCACTTTGGCGTTTTTGAACGCCTGAGGGAAAACATTAGTTTCAATGGATAAATTATATATGTATGTAAGAGACTCAACAATGTAAGGTAGAGCGAGTTTGAGAAGAAATGCGGGTATGTTATCAGGACCCATGGATTTTTTATTCTTTAATTGCGCTATGTGCATATCTACTTCATGTACAGCAAGAAGGGGAATTTTGACTGAGTTACTGGATCCAAGGTTTTGTTTGCAAAATGATATTAGGGAAGTCGGGGATGTATATTCATTTGGTGCTCTTACAGTCTGTGAAGCTTGAGTAAGGGTATCTGATAATGACAGAAAGTGGGTATTAAATTTGTCCGGGGTGATGTTTGTGCTTGAATTTTGTGAATCTGTACGCTTGTTGCGTACAATAGTGTTTATTGCCCTCCACATTGGCGCTGTGGATTTTGCGTCCGTTATCATTTGACTGAAGTAGTCTCGTTTGGCTTTTTCAACTTCGTTTGAAACAAAGTTTCTCTGCTATTTATATTCGTCAAATAAATTTGCTGCCTTGAGTTGGTCACGTAGTACCATTTCTTGTAGCAATTCTGGCGTTAACCACGGGTTAATCTGCGGATGCCTAACTCTTTTTTGATGTAACGGCGCGTGTTTATTTATGATGGTGAGGAATGTTTGGTACCAGAAGGACAGTGCATCATTGACGTCTGAGTAATTATAAGTTAAGTGAAATGGGGAAATGTTTAAGTCATAGAGGTATGCTGCTTCATTAAACTTTTTGAAAGAGCGGTATTGGATGGTCGTGTGACCTTTGGGTGGTGGTTTTGGGAGCCTTAAGGACCACGTGCAGAAAACTGGACAGTGATCACTAATACCAGAATGTACCACTGAAACATCTAGTATTGCAGATTTGTTGTTAGTGTATACATGATCAATAAGAGTCGCAGTTGTTTTAGTTCTTCTCGTTGGGGTTTGAACTAACTGATGGAGTGCATGAAGTGATAGTGTACTTGTCCAAGCTGGTTGTTGTTTTAACATATCAATATTAAAGTCCCCTAACAGTAGTATATTTGAATTGTTGTTGAGAGAGAGAGAGGAGGAGAGAGAGAGAGAGAGAGAGAGAGAGAGGAGAGAGAGAGAAACTGTGCACACACAGACATGTGTGGGTGGGTGTTTGTGTGTGATTATATCATTGGAGGTTAGATGGAAAGGGGAGGAGATCTTATTTTGAATGTCTGATATCTAGAAAGATTATCTGTCTTTAATTTTTAATGTCAAACTATTACAATCATCCTACTGTAACATGTTTGAGAATCTCTCGAACACCAAGAGTTAGGTATTGCAAAAACGCTCCTCTTACTTTTTTTAAGGAGGACATCATTCTTTTGCAAGTGCATAATGTTACAAAATACGTGTACTTTCACCGGTAATTTGTTCCCATGATTGGCGGCCAAGTCATTCCGCTTTTGCTCGTGTTTCAGTTTTAAGCTGCACTTGCCTCACTTCCAAAACCTTTCCAACGTGGTTTTTACCAATAAGTTCAGCTGTATTGCCTCACTTCCAAAACCTTTCCAACGGGGTTTTTACCATTAAGTTCAGCTGTATTGCCTCACTTCCAAAACCTTTCCAACGGGGTTTTTACCATTAAGTTCAGCTGTATTGCCTCACTTCCAAAACCTTTCCAACGTGGTTTTTACCATTAAGTTCAGCTGTATTGCCTCACTTCCAAAACCTTTCCAACTGTTTTTTACCATCAAGTTCAGCTGTACTTGCCTCACTTCAAAAACATTTGCAACTGGTTTTTACCATCAAGTTCAGCTGTACTTCCCTCACTTCAAAAACCTTTCCAACGGGGTTTTTACAATTAAGTTTAGCTGCACTTGCGTCATTTCGAAAACCATTCCAACGGGGTTTTTTACCATTAAGAATGGTTCACTCTGATACGTGATAATCTCTTACAGTTTCAGCAAGAGAATACAGACTGAGCTACAACGCTACCAGACATGTGGAGCAAACCACAATAATACAGAAGCCCCGCGTGTCAAGCCTGAAACCTTCCACAATGAAGAACAGCGACTTTGCTGAGCTTGGACGGCGTGGTTGCTTTGCAAGGGAGTGGGAATATGAAAGGAGGTTCTCTTTCGTGGCACTGTGATTAGTCCAGCATGAAAGTCAAAGAAGTGCAGTCATGCAATAGTTACATCTGGTCGCCATTTAGTATGTTTTGTATGCGCTCTAGATCCCTGTGGGATATTTCTGGAATATAATCTTCATTCTTGAGTCAGGTTTTTCATTAAAAACGCGTTTCAGCATTTGCTCACCCGTTTATCTACACAATGATCTGTCTGTCCAGCCACTCATCCATTCAGCTGTTTATTGCAGGCAAATGTAGAGCTATTCATCAACTTTCTCTCGATGTGTCCACAGTGGAAAAGGGCAATAACGCAGGTGTAATCGCGGGATCGGTGGTTGCAGTATTGACTGCCATTCTCATAGCTGTCATCGTTGTCATCCTCGTAGTGTGGTGAGTTATGCCAACATCTGGACTTATCTGCATCCCCCCCGCTCCCCCCCCCCCCCCCCCCCTTGTTTCCTTTTGTATGTCTCTGTGTTTTGCTGTTTCAGTTTTTCTCACTCCATTTATTGTCTGTCTCACACTATCTCCCTCCCTCTTTCTTTGTTCAGCCTGTTCCGCCACACTTGTTCCCTCCAGTTCCACAAAAACTGTCACTTATCCATCTCCCATTCCCTCTGTCGTTCTGTCTTCTCCTGTCTCACTTTCTCTCATCCTCTGATTCTCTCTTCCTGTGCGTTATGTGTTCTGTTGACCAGGGACCAGTTTGCCTCCACCTTGTACATTACAAAATCATCGCAGCACTATCCAAATGTGTAAACAGTACTCTTGTCTTATCTCGGAGACGTCTTGGGAACGATGCTGGGACCATACCAAGACTTTCCTCTGTGCCATTCAGATTCTGTTCAATGTCTACCTGGAAAACGTAACGCAGGAAACAGTTCTGGATTTCAACACATGCGTATCCATTAGAGGGTAGCCTCAATGCAATCTGTAGGTTTTTCTGTTTAACAACATCGACATACTGGGAGGCAGTGAATCCAAACTCCAGACAACCGTCACCATCTGGGGAATGAATCAGACACAGATACAATGGCTGTGAGCTCAGAAAAAAGAGGAACCAAAATAGTTCCAGACAACATTCAGCCGTCAACATCACGCTGAAGGGTAATGTAGTCCCCTTGGAGTATCATGGGCCCATTGAAAGAATTTTTTTCTGCGTACGCAGGCTGATACTTCTGCGGACACTCCCTGTACAGACAGGCAAGGATCAATCCCATCTGCCCCAAAAGGAAGAGGAGTTTTATGTGTATGACCGTTTTTTTATCCCGCCAGTAAGGCAGCCATACTCCAGCTTCGGAGAAGGTGCGTGCTATGTGTAATGTGTCATTCATACCAATGGCCAAACTGGCCTTCTCTTCCGAAAGTTGGTGATGGGATTTTACGTGTGTGCAAGATGTTATGCGTTCACACACGGAACCCCGGCTTATAGTCTCATTCGAAGGACTGTACGGGAAATGGACTCAGAGCCAATGTTATCTCCGTGGGAAAAATCCCCCTTTACCGAATTGGCCCGGCTGAGATTCGAACCCGCAAACCTAGGATCACCAAGATTATGAGTCCAGCACTGTACCACTGAGCTATTCTGGCCCCCATTCAAAGAAATAACAGCAGTTCAAGAGAGGATGTTGATGTTGTTGATATGTTCTACAGGAAAATGTAGAACTGCGGAACGTATCTATGTAGTTGGTATGTAGTACAGGAGAATATAGAACTGCCGGAACGTATCTGTGTTGTTGGTATGTACTACAGGGGAATATAGAACTGCCGGAACGTATCTATGTTGTTGGTATGTTCTATAGGGGAATATAGAACTGCCGGAACGTATCTGTGTTGTTGGTATGTTCTATAGGGGAATATAGAACTGCGGAACGTATCTATGTTGTTGGTATGTACTACAGGGGAATATAGAACTGCCGGAACGTATCTGTGTTGTTGGTATGTACTACAGGGGAATATAGAACTGCGGAACGTATCTATGTTGTTGGTATGTACTACAGGGGAATATAGAACTGCCGGAACGTATCTGTGTTGTTGGTATGTACTACAGGGGAATATAGAACTGCGGAACGTATCTATGTTGTTGGTATGTACTACAGGGGAATATAGAACTGCCGGAACGTATCTATGTTGTTGGTATGTGCTACAGGGGAATATAGAACTGCCGGAACGTATCTATGTTGTTGGTATGTACCACAGGAAAATGGAGAACTGCCGGAACGTATCTATGTTGTTGGTATGTGCTACAGGGGAATATAGAACTGCCGGAACGTATCTATGTTGTTGGTATGTACTACAGGGGAATATAGAACTGCCGGAACGTATCTATGTTGTTGGTATGTACCACAGGAAAATGGAGAACTGCCGGAACGTATCTATGTTGTTGGTATGTGCTACAGGAGACGCCGTCAGCGGGCCAAGTCCAATGTTTTGCCAAATGAATTAGCAGAGTTGTGCAACAACACAAGCGGCGGGGCTGTACGGACACCGCCTGCAAGCTCTGGCTCCTCGTTGCTGACGTTTGATGCCATCAGCAGCAGAAATGGTACAGGTCCAGATGATATTAACATAATGTAGACTATCTGTCTATCTTTTATCTGTGATACAGCACCCGAGATGATATTAACACAATGTAAACCTATCTGTCTATCTTTTATCTGTGATACAGATGCTAGGTGCTGGCTACGGCAGAGATGTGTATATAAGCAGTTTCACCTGTCTATCATTTGCCATGCATGTATACAAGACGCCTTTGTATAAAGGCCGGACATCCACGCATGCGGGCATGCACTATATGTATACATTCTCTCTCACATTTACACAAACGCGCGAGCGCGCACGCACACATACATGCACTTGCACACTCACACACAGACACACACAGACACACAGACACACAGACACACACACACACACACACACACACACACACACACACACACACACACACACACACACACACACACCTCACGCATGCACAGCATAACAGATTGGCAGCGCAAAGACGATGTATCTAACAGAGGAAAATGGGAGAAAGAGGATGGGGAGTGGGGAGATACGGGTGATGATTCTTTATGGTTGATGATGTTTTAATCAATGTGAGTCACATAAGAAAAAAGTCTGTGAATTGCTCACCATATATATTGCGATGTTGTGTTGCCCCTTTTCAAAACTCCATGACTGGTGTATTTTGAGTTGAGGTAACCCAACACTCAAAAGACGGTGTATTTTGAGTTGAGCTAACCCGACACTCAAAAGACCGAGCTTTAGGTTTATTGCATAGCCTTTACATTACAAAACTGTGTCTCATTAACAAGTAGTTCATCACTTAATGTCGTTTAGATCGTCGATGCTGAATCCTTTAGAATGATGTCCAGAAATAAACTAACAGTTCGTCCTGTTTATCTCCAGACAAAAAGGATGGGGGACCGCAGTCCCAGGGGAACCCCTCCGTCAGCGCCAAACCACACCCAGCAGGGGCGGACATCTACCAGAATATTTCCCTCGCCGACCAGAACTGGGTACCTAAAGCCGCCATTGCTTCGCCTAAGCAAGCCAGTGACAAGAGCGGAAGTGTCAACAGCGGGAAGGGTCCACCAGGACAGACAGCCCGGCCCCCACCTGGTGCAGACACCTCGCGGCTTCCCGGCAGGGAGCCCCTGACTGACGATGAAGAGCTGGACTCCATGTGGAGCGGAGAACCAGTCTACGCCAACGATCCATCCTACGTCAACTTTCAGCCAGCCAAATACCGTCTGGACCAGCTGCACGAGACGATCCTGGACAGTCTGCGGGATGGCCGGCCTGATAGGGAGTTTGAGGTGAGATGGTTTCTTTTCATAAGACACAGCAGAATGGCAGGACTGATAGGGAGTTTGGGGTAAGATGGCTTCTTTTCATAAAACTGCGTAATGACAGGACTGATATGCAGTTTGAGGTAAGATGGTTTCTTTTCATCATTAAACACTGCAGGATGGCCGGATTTGATGCGTAGTTTGAGGTAAGATGGTTTCTTTTCGTCATAAAACACGAGGTATGACGCATTGATCAGTGAAGTGTTAATCAGTGAAATTTGTTTTCTAATCCCGTTGTTCTTTTTTTAGTCTCAGGTTGTTTCCACAAGGAATTGATTTGTTACATAATACAAACCACGGACCCTTTCTCATATGCTGTGAAATGAATAAAATTGTCATCGACAGTTTTTGTTCTGTAATTCATGATTCCGAGGCTATTCCTGACGTCTTTCTGTCTCCTCTGGAGGTATTGGAGAACTAGTAGAAGAGCTATGGAGCTGGCCTGTTGCTAATGTCCAATGATACACAGTGAACGCGATGAAGAAGGACGCATATGGCTGCTTTCAAACCCAGTGATACCAAAAAAGACTCCAAAAAGCAGTCCAGCAGAGCCAGCAAGGGCAATGGACAACGTGGGAGAATGCACTCCAAAGAAGTCTCACTTGGAATGACATTTGGCGCATGGCCCCTCTCAGGATCAGCTTCATTCTCAGATCTGCATATGACCTTCTGCCCTCAAATGCAAACCTGGTGAAGTGGAGGAAAACAGACGATCCTGCATGCCCCCTCTGCCATGAAAAACAAACAGTGGAGCATGTCCTAAGCTCATGTAAAGTAGCCCTGGCTCAAGGAAGGTACACATGGAGGCACAACCAAGTGCTCAAAGAGATTGTACAAGTAGTCTGGGCTAGTACCAACACCACAAAAGGGAAAATCAGGACTCCAAAAGCACCCGCAACATTCTTCACGGCAGGAGGCAGCAAATCATGGCCAAGAACAACAGTGCCACTCGAAACATGCAGGCAGAGTCTGCTGGACGGGGCAGATGACTGGGAGTGCACTGCAGACCTCCCAGAATGGAAGAGTCACCCAGAGATCATCAGCAAGAGTGGCATGAGACCAGACATAGTAGTCCACTCTAAGTCAACCAAGCAGCTGATCATGATCGAGCTCACGGTGCCATATGAGAACAGAATGGAGGCAGCTCAAATCTACAAGACTGAAAAGTATGCTGATCTGGCAAACAGCCTGAGGAGAGAAGGCTATCAGGTCAAAGTCCTCACTGCAGAAATTGGAGCTAGAGGGTTTGTAGGAACGTCTGTATACAGCCTCATGAAACAGCTCTCAGTTGCAGGGAGGGAAAAAACCAGAGCCCTGAAAGCAATGGCAGAAGCGGCAGAGAGGTGTTCAAGCTGGATCTGGTCAAGGAGGAACAAAAGTGAACTTCATAAGGCTTAATTTCCCTACAAATATCAGGTGTCCCTGTGGCTCAGTGGTTAAAGCGCGAGTCATTAAGTGGAAAATGAGCATGTCCAGAGGGTCATGGGTTCGAATCCCAGCCATGGCTCGTCCCAAGATGGGAAAAAAAAGGGGGCAGCAGAGGGACATCCGGAGTCATGAACCGGGTGTGGCCCAACCCCCCTAGAGTGTCAGGAGATAAGGGCCGAAACACTTGCTTGAAGGGGGCTTCTCTTCTGAGGACTCTCTGCTGCCACGCTCTCCACGAGTTTCTTTCTACTGATGCATGGGTAAACCATTGACTTCCGGGAATAGGCCGGAGGACGTCCGGGAAAGACCGGAGGACACTGGGAAAGACCAGAACCAAGGGCTCTGTGGGCTGGCTCCCCACTTTGCCTTAAACATGTGGCTACTAAGAATAAAAGGAAAAGATGCTCCCAGGATTCACCGAAAGGGGGAGAGAATGATGAATCCATCGGTGCTCAACCAATCATGACTGCAAATCCCAAACGGACTATGAACATGGACCAAATGGAATATCCATGTGTCTGTGGAAAGCGTTTCGCTACCACCCGTGGCATAAAGATCCACAGAACAAAGATGGGATGTGTGAAGACTCATCTGAATGAGCAGCAGCGCACTGCATCAGCAGATAAGACGTCGGAAGACCAAGGCCAGGATTTAAACCACAGTGCCAAGGACATCCACGCTGTTGGTTCGGATGAGGAATATGCACAGGCCCTCGATGCCAGGCGCCTGAAACTCAACCTGCCACGAGCAAACGAAACTGAAGATTGGGAGAAACTGGATGCAAAAATCGTCCAAAGACTCGATGCACTGATAGGGAAAAGCACCCTGGAACACAAACTAGCCACATATGGGGACATTGTGTATGCCACATGTAGAGACGCCTATGGAGCAAAACTACCCAAAGAGAAAACACCTCCAAAGAAATCCAGACGCCAAGAAAAGATGGACAAGATCAGGGTCCAAAAGAAAAACCTCAAGATGCAAATGAAGTCCGCACTGCCAGCTGAAAAACAAGGCTTGGAAAAACTGTGGAAAGACCTGAAAGAAAAACACAGCGCCCTCAGCAAAGCGGAATCTGCGAGGAAGAGGAAGAGCAAAAAGAAGAAGACACAAGAGCGCTTCTTCAGAGACCCCTTCCAGTTTGCCAGAACACTGAGCAGCCAAAATCTGGGACCCTAAGTGTGGACAAAGGAGTTCTTGAGCAGCATCTGAGGAAAACATACTCTGACCCACAGAGCAAAGCACCACTCGACATTCAAGGTCTGGTGTGGCCAACCAACCCTGAGGAACAGTTCAATGGCAAGCCTCCAACGTTGGCGGAAATCAAGAAGGTGGTCGACAAAGCCAGAGCCAAATCATCACCAGGGCCAAACGGAATACCTTACTAGCTTTACAAGAAATGTCCCAAGGTGCTGGAGTGGCTCCACAGGCTGCTGCGATCGGCTTGGAGAAACCAGAAGATCAGCGGCCAGTGGATGACGGCAGATGGTGTGTACATCCCCAAAGAGCAAAACTCAAGTGACATCAGCCAGTTCAGGCCAATATCACTACTGAACGTCGAAGGGAAAATCTTCTTCTCTGTCATGGCAGCAAGGCTGACCAAGTACCTGATGGAAAACAAGTACTTGGATGTGTCAGTCCAGAAAGGTGGCATCCCAGGCGTGGCTGGCTGTGTAGAACACGCCACAATGATCTGGGACGCAATCCAAAAAGCAAAAACAGAAAAGAGAGACCTGGACGTAGTGTGGCTTGATCTGGCAAACGCATATGGATCTGTGCCCCATGAGATGATACAGTTGGCTCTTGAGATGTACCATGTGCCAAAGAACATCCGCGACATGCTCAAGAAGTACTTCAATGGCTTCTCAATGCGGTTCTCTACCAAGGAGTACACAACAGACTGGATCAACTTGGAAGTGGGTATTGCAATGGGCTGTGCAATTTCCCTAATACTGTTCGTGCTGGCAATGGAACTCATCTTGAAAGCAGCAACAAACAACGCGAGACAAACAGACCTTGGCGATGGATACAAGATGCCTCCTCTCAAGGCCTTCATGGATGACACTACAGTGATTTCATCCAGAGAAGACGAGACACGTCATGTGCTGGAGAGGCTGGACGACATAGTTGCCTCATCCAGAATGAAGTTCAAGCCAAAGAAATCACGGAGTCTCTCACTGAGGAAAGGAAAAGTGGCCGGATCTGTGGTCTTCAGTGTTGCCAGTCAGGCCATTCCAACAGTCACAGAAGAACCAGTCAAGAGCCTTGGAAGATGGTATGATGATACGCTGAAAGACACACAAAGAGCAAAAGAAACCAAGCAGATGGCGGAGGAAGGCTTGGAGACCATTGACCAGTGTGGGCTCCCTGGCAAGTACAAGGTCTGGTGTCTGCAGTTCATGCTGATACCAAAGCTCCTGTGGCCTCTGATGATATACGACATCTGCACCAGCATAGTGGAGGCAATGGAAGCCAAAATCAACAAGTTCACAAGGAAATGGCTTGGTGTCCCACCCTGTCTGATTGACATAGCGCTGTACTGTCGCCAAGCAAAGCTGAAACTACCACTGAAATCCATCCTGGAGGAATACAAAGCAGGGAAGATCAGACTTCAAAGCATGCTGGAGAACTCAGGAGACAAGGTGGTAGAAGCAATCAAGCCCCAGCTGAAGACAGGCAGAAAATGGAAAGTTCAAGAGGCGATGGATTCTGCAAAAGAAAGTCTCAAGATCAGAGAAATAACAGGACACACACAGACCAACAGACAAGGACTAGGGGTGACCAAAACTGAATGGTGGTCAAAGGCCAAAGGAAAAGCCAAAAGAGACATGATGATTCAGGAGATGAGAAAAGAAGAAGACCAAAAAAGACTCCAAAAAGCAGTCCAGCAGAGCCAGCAAGGGCAATGGACAACGTGGGAGAATGCACTCCAAAGAAGTCTCACTTGGAATGACATTTGGCGCATGGCCCCTCTCAGGATCAGCTTCATTCTCAGATCTGCATATGACCTTCTGCCCTCAAATGCAAACCTGGTGAAGTGGAGGAAAACAGACGATCCTGCATGCCCCCTCTGCCATGAAAAACAAACAGTGGAGCATGTCCTAAGCTCATGTAAAGTAGCCCTGGCTCAAGGAAGGTACACATGGAGGCACAACCAAGTGCTCAAAGAGATTGTACAAGTAGTCTGGGCTAGTACCAACACCACAAAAGGGAAAATCAGGACTCCAAAAGCACCCGCAACATTCTTCACGGCAGGAGGCAGCAAATCATGGCCAAGAACAACAGTGCCACTCGAAACATGCAGGCAGAGTCTGCTGGACGGGGCAGATGACTGGGAGTGCACTGCAGACCTCCCAGAATGGAAGAGTCACCCAGAGATCATCAGCAAGAGTGGCATGAGACCAGACATAGTAGTCCACTCTAAGTCAACCAAGCAGCTGATCATGATCGAGCTCACGGTGCCATATGAGAACAGAATGGAGGCAGCTCAAATCTACAAGACTGAAAAGTATGCTGATCTGGCAAACAGCCTGAGGAGAGAAGGCTATCAGGTCAAAGTCCTCACTGCAGAAATTGGAGCTAGAGGGTTTGTAGGAACGTCTGCATACAGCCTCATGAAACAGCTCTCAGTTGCAGGGAGGGAAAAAACCAGAGCCCTGAAAGCAATGGCAGAAGCGGCAGAGAGGTGTTCAAGCTGGATCTGGTCAAGGAGGAACAAAAGTGAACTTCATAAGGCTTAATTTCCCTACAAATATCAGGTGTCCCTGTGGCTCAGTGGTTAAAGCGCGAGTCATTAAGTGGAAAATGAGCATGTCCAGAGGGTCATGGGTTCGAATCCCAGCCATGGCTCGTCCCAAGATGGGAAAAAAAAGGGGGCAGCAGAGGGACATCCGGAGTCATGAACCGGGTGTGGTCCAACCCCCCTAGAGTGTCAGGAGATAAGGGCCGAAACACTTGCTTGAAGGGGGTTTCTCTTCTGAGGACTCTCTGCTGCCACGCTCTCCACGAGTTTCTTTCTACCAAGGTCTTTTGTCACTTGCCTGGGAGACATTCAGCATATTGCATAATCAAAATTCACATACTGTTATGTGTTAATGTGTTTGTTGCCTGGCATAATCATTTGTTTCACGTTATAAGTATGAGATGTTTTGTAGCCACGGGTATGTGTCTGTTTCGTTCGGACTTTGAACTGAACAAAGTAAAGCTATAATCAGTTATGAATCACGCTGTTAGTCATCAGCATCAGTTATGAATCACTGTTAGTCATCAGCATCAGTTATGAATCACACTGTTAGTCATCAGCATCAGTTATGAATCACTGTTAGTCATCAGCATCAGTTATGAATCACACTGTTAGTCATCAGCATCAGTTATGAATCACGCTGTTAGTCATCAGCATCAGTTATGAATCACTGTGAGTCATCAGCATCAGTTATGAATCACACTGTTAGTCATCAGCATCAGTTATGAATCACACTGTTAGTCATCAGCATCAGTTATGAATCACACTGTGAGTCATCAGCATCAGTTATGAATCACACTGTGAGTCATCAGCATCAGTTATGAATCACGGTGATAGCCATCAGCATCAGCCTGTTTGTTGTACTCAGATGTTTGTTATAGTCAGGTTTTACGCAAAGAGTGATTTTTTTCGCTTTTTGTTTTTTTTAATTGTGTTCAGATGAAAATTAAGAATTCTGAATACAGTTGCTGTTACCATCTGTCGTGAATCGTTTTGTAAATACATTGATCAGTGTGCTGTATTATGTATTTATTCTCATTGGACTTAGGTTCTCTGTTCATGTTTGTGTAAATGGCGTGCGTCCAAATCAAGATCCTTCTGAACAGAAATCCTTGTCGTGTTAACCCATATCTTGTCGGACATCTAGACATTTGTTCACATTTTAGTCATGCCCAAATACATTATTTTAATCAACTGGGTTTGTATTGTATCGGCCCAAGTTTCTTCTTTTTTTTTTCATTTTATGTTATGATTGCAAATGTCAGTGCTTTTAAATATGTTTAGAATTATTCATCCTTGAAGTACAGTCACATTCTTGCTTACATAACGTGTTGTAGCTGCTGGTTGGCCTCAAGGATTTCCCGTTGACCAACGGACAGAGGCAAGAGAACTACTACAAGAATCGTTTCAAGAGAATTGTGCCTTGTAAGTGTACTGATTTTGTTTACTCTCTGTAGTGCTCCAACCACTGGCTCTTGTTTGCCTGTCTGTCTTTGTCTCTATGTTATGCCCATCTCCATGTTTGCCTGTCTGTCTTTGTCTGTATGTTATGCCATCTCCATGTATTGATCAGGCTGATAAACAGATCCTGTGGTTTGGTCTGTTTTGAAGAAATATTGAGCGCAAAGAAATCTTCGTTATTTAAACTTTATTGGCAACTACGTAGTTATAGCTCTTATTGAAACTCAGTAAATTTCTTATATCAGCCCGCAGTGTACTCTCTTCCTTTCTTTCTCCCTTCTTTCTTTCTTTCTGTCTGTCTGTCTGTCTGTCTCTCTCTCTCTCTCTCTCTCTCTCTCTCTCTCTCTCTCTCTCTCTCTGTCCCCCTCTCTCTCTCTCTCACCCTCTCTCTCTCTCTCCCTCTCTCTCTCTCTGTTTGTATCTTCTCTTCATTTCCACTACCTCATCCTCTAGCAACCCTCTTATCTTCTGTGTCGACTGCATTTGTTGTTGTTCCCTTCCTTCTGTCTTGTCGCTCCGATCAGCAGTTGAAAGCACGCTTTTTCTCACAAGTACGGCTTCTGTCTTGTCGCTCCGATCAGCAGTTGAAAGCACGCTTTTTCTCACAAATACGGCTTCTGTCTTGTCGCTCCGATCAGCAGTTGAAAGCACGCTTTTTCTCACAAATACGGCTTCTGTCTTGTCGCTCCGATCAGCAGTTGAAAGCACGCTTTTTCTCACAAATACGGCTTCTTTCTTGTCGCTACAATCAGCAGTTGAAAGCACCCTTTTTCTCACAAATAAACTTTTTTCTTGCGCAGAGTTTGGCTCTGTGCTCCAGTAAGATCATCTGTACCGTCTGAGATAGAGTAAAACAATGAGGACAACCAGTAAGATCATCTGTAGCGTCTGAGATAGAGTAAAACAATGAGGACAACCAGTAAGATCATCTGTAGCGTCTGAGATAGAGTAAAACAATGAGGACAACCAGTAAGATCATCTGTAGCGTCTGAGATAGAGTAAAACAATGAGGACAACCAGTAAGATCATCTGTAGCGTCTGAGATAGAGTAAAACAATGAGGACAATTGAAAGCCACGTAATATGAGATGGCTGGAAGAATCCCTGCGTTGCTGGTGAAATTAGCTTGCCGTCTTGTTTATGTCGTCTGGGAGTTTACTTATTTATTCATTTATAATTCGCTGTCACCATCCCCCCCCACCCTCCTCTCTCTCTCTCTCTCTCTCTCTCTCTCTCTCTCTCTCTCTCTCTCTCTCTCTCTCTTTGTCGCGCGCGCACGCGTGTGTGTTTGTATATATGCGTGTGAGTGTGTTTGTGTGTTTGTGCGCATGTGAACGCGCGCACGTGAGCGTTTGCGCGCGCGCGCGCGCGCGCGCGCGTGTGTGTGTGTGTGTGTGTGTGTGTGTGTGTGTTTTGTGTGTATGTGTGTGTGTGTGTGTGTGTGTGTGTGTGTGTGTGTGTGTGTGTGTGTGTGTGTGTGTGTGCACGTGCACGTTCGGGCACGCGTGTTGATCCGTATGTAAGAAAAGTAATTTCTCTGGCCAGCCAAATATAAAATCTGAACGAATAGAAATCACAACCTTAACCGAAAGGCAACTGATTAACTGGCGTTTTGAACCCATATTGTCATTACTCTTCAGATGATAAGAATCGTGTCGTGCTCGAGAAAGTGGGTGGTGACGACGCCTCAGACTACGTCAATGCCAGCATTATTAAGGTATCCTCTCTCTCTCTCTCTCTCTCTCTCTCTCTCTCTCTCTCTCTCTCTCTCTCTCTCTCTCTCTGCCTCTGTCTCTCTCTGTCTGTCTGTCTGTCTGTCTGTCTGTCTGTCTGTCTGTCTGTCTCTCTCTCTCTCTCTCTCTCTCTCTCTCTCTCTCTCTCTCTCTCTCTCTCTCTCTTGAGCTGCTTGCTGCTGGCAAATCAGAGTGAAGGAGTTGTAAAGAACACATGCATATACTTATACAAGGCCCTGCAAGAGGCACACAATTTGTCTAAGTTGAATAAACTCCGTTCTGTTGTCAACACTGTAATGGTGTGACGTCAAAGGGAAACGCCGTTCTGTTGTCAACACTGTAATGGTGTGACGTCAAAGGGAAACGCCGTTCTGTTGTCAACACTGTAATGGTGTGACGTCAAATGGAAACGTCGTTCTGTTGTCAACACTGTAATGGTGTGACGTCAAAGGGAAACGCCGTTCTGTTGTCAACATGTAATGGTGTTACGTCATAGGGAAACGCCGTTCTGTTGTCAACACTAATGGTGTGACGTCAAAGGGAAACGCCGTTCTGTTGTCAACACACTTTAATTGAGTGACGTCAAAAGGAAACGCCGTTCTGTTGTCAACACTTTAATGGTGTGACGTCATAGGGAAACACCGTTCTGTTGTCAACACTTTAATGGTGTGACGTCAAAGGGAAACGCCGTTCTGTTGTCAAACTTTAATGGTGTGACGTCATAGGGAAACACCGTTCTGTTGTCAACACTTTAATGGTGTGACGTCAAAGGGAAACGTCGTTTGTTGTCAACACACTTTGATGGTTTCACGTCCCCACTCTTTTTTAACACATTTACGACAAGACCTGTTCAATACCAGACTGAGGACTATGATTCTGTAGTCTGCGAACTTGATAGAGTACATGCCCCCTTCTCTTTGGAATCAGTGGAAGCAGCCGCACGTCACTCTAGGGAGAGTCTCCTGTACCTTGAACACATTCAAGGCGCAGAGGGAGTTAAAGCACCTGGGTAGGCACGCAGACGTAGACTGAAACTGAAACAAGGTTGTTGTTTTTTTTTTCAGATTGACCTTATGATGAACTGATAACATGCACCCAGACACAGGCACAGACATACGTGCACATGCGTGCGCGCGTGCATACACACGCACATACACACACGCGTGCGCGCGCGCTCGCGTACACACACACACACACACACACACACACACAAGGGGGGGGGGGGAGAAGCCAGTTTCTGTTTTAGTTACTTTCAATGTATTGCCTTAATTATAGATGCAGTAAAAGCAAATGTAGGTTATCTTCAGGACTTCAGGAACCAGAGGTCAGAGAGTGCATGATTTCTACTTATGTATTGCTTTCATGTTTTATTTTTTAGTGCACTGTGTATACGTTTCCGAGATTAAAAAAAATCTTTGATTGGATACATTATAACATGGCCTCTGATTGGTAAGCGTCATGTATACATGTGTGTGTGTGTGTGTGTGCGTGCGTGCGTGCGTGCGTGCGTGCGTGCGTGCGTGCGTGGAAGCGTGCGTATGTGGTGTGTGTGTGTGTGTGTGTGCGTGTGTGTGTGTGCGCGCGCGCGTGCGTGCGTGCGTACGTGTGTGTGTGTGTGTGTGTGTGTGTGTGTGTGTGTGTGTGTGTGTGTGTGTAAAACCTATCAACATTGTAACAGAGAACATGAAATTTCATAAAGATTTGTAATTTCAGTGGAAACTAATTGTCTTAGAATTGAAAAAAAAGGTACTTGAATAGACTTAGCTTTTCGTTCTTCTTTTTTTTTTTTTTAATTGTGACTGCAATAAACATCTGTATGTATCTGCAGGGACATAGAACGGAAAAGGCGTACATCGCATCTCAAGGTAATGTATACCATCGTTAGCCTTTTTCTCTCAGTTCGGTGCAGGTGTAGCCCCCCCCCCCCCCCATACCCCCCCCCCCATACCCCCCCCCCCCCACACACACACACACACCATACCTTTCTCCATGCCTCTGTGTTTCTGTCTATCTGTCTGTCTGTCTGTCTGTCTGTCTGTTTGTCTGTCTGTCTGTCTGTCTGTCTGTCTCTCTCTCTCTCCCCCCCCTCACTCTCACTCTTCCTCTCTCTCTCTCTCTCCTCTCTCTCTCTCTCTCTCTCTCTCCTCTCTCTCTGCTCTCTCTCTCTCTCCTTTCTCTCTCTCCTCTCTTCTCTCTCTCTCTCTCCCCC
The DNA here is from genome assembly GCA_033310375.1 of Conus canariensis. Classification (NCBI taxonomy): domain Eukaryota; kingdom Metazoa; phylum Mollusca; class Gastropoda; order Neogastropoda; family Conidae; genus Conus; species Conus canariensis. The sequence goes on from CM065734.1 coordinate 66,735,074, forward strand.
TCTCCTCTCTCTCTCTCTCTCTCTCTCTCTCTTCTCTCTCTTCTCTCTCTCTCTCTCTCCTCTTCTCTTCTGCTTAAGCGTGCTTGCGTGCGTGCGTAAATGTTCGTGTGTGTGTGTGTGTGTGTGTGTGTGTGTGTGTGTCTGTGTGTGTGTGGTGTGTGTGTGTGTGTGTGTGTGTTGTGTGTGTGTGTGTCTGTGTGTGTGTGTGTGTGTGTGTGCGTTGTGTGTGTGTGTGTGTGTGTGTGTGTTGTGTGCGCGCGCGCGCACGCGCGCATTTGCATTCTTTCCTCAAGCACGTGATAAAAACGCCTGGTTCTATTTCTCTTTGCTCAGATTCTTCTTCCAAACCAATAGTAAAACGCCTGGTTCTATTTCTCTTTGCTCAGATTCTTCTTCCAAACCAATAGTAAAACGCCTGGTTCTATTTCTCTTTGCTCAGATTCTTCTTCCAAACCAATAGTAAAACGCCTGGTTCTATTTCTCTTTGCTCAGATTCTTCTTCCAAACCAATAGTAAAACGCCTGGTTCTATTTCTCTTTGCTCAGATTCTTCTTCCAAACCAATAGTGCGAACAGGACAGGCTTTCCCAGCCAGCCTAACACCTCTGCCCTTTGTCGCTCCCCTGGTTTGTTGGTCATCCCCCATCCTCCTGCCCACGTTTCTCCTACTACACCTGCTGTCTTTACATTCTGTTGGACATCCCCCATCCTCCTGCCCACGTTTCTCCTACTACACTGACTGTCTTTACATTCTGTTGGTCATCTCCCATCCTCCTGCCCACGTTTCTCCTACTACACTGACTGTCTTTACATTCTGTTGGTCATCTCCCATCCTCCTGCCCACGTTTCTCCTGCTACACCTGCTGTCTTTACATTCTGTTGGACATCCCCCATCCTCCTGCCCACGTGTCTCCTGCTACACGTGCTGTCTTTACATTCTGTTGGTCATCCCCCATCCTCCTGCCCACGTGTCTCCTGCTACACGTGCTGTCTTTACATTCTGTTGGACATCCCCCATCCTCTTGCCCACGTGTCTCCTGCTACACCTGCTGTCTTTACATTCTGTTGGACATCCCCCATCCTCCTGCCCACGTGTCTCCTGCTACACCTGCTGTCTTTACATTCTGTTGGACATCCCCCATCCTCCTGCCCACGTGTCTCCTACTACACCTGCTGTCTTTACATTCTGTTGGACATCCCCCATCCTCCTGCCCACGTGTCTCCTGCTACACCTGCTGTCTTTACATTCTGTTGGACATCCCCCATCCTCCTGCCCACGTGTCTCCTGCTACACCTGCTGTCTTTACATTCTGTTGGACATCCCCCATCCTCCTGCCCACGTGTCTCCTGCTACACGTGCTGTCTTTACATTCTGTTGGACATCCCCCATCCTCCTGCCCACGTGTCTCCTGCTACACGTGCTGTCTTTACATTCTGTTGGACATCCCCCATCCTCCTGCCCACGTGTCTCCTGCTACACCTGCTGTCTTTACATTCTGTTGGACATCCCCCATCCTCCTGCCCACGTGTTCCTGCTACACGTGCTGTCTTTACATTCTCCCTGTCTTCCTCCCTAGGCTTTTCTTCCACCGCCTCTTTCCTCCATGTTCCACTCCCGTGTAGGGGCAGGTTGAAGGACAGGTGGAGGAGATTGAAGCAGATTAAACAGGGTTTGGATTCCATTGCCTACCCTCCCATCGCCTCCTCACTCCACCCGTTACTTTCTCCCACACCCGCTCTCCACGATCCGTAACTCGCTTGGCGAGTGTTGGTTTATCTCGAATAACTTGACGATACAAAATGTGTGACTCCAATCCCTTTTCCCCATCCCACACCTGTGTCGGCCTCCCTTAGACGAGTTCATCCACCCCTGACTTGAATATCCATTTTTGGTACGCCCACGTCTTTCTCCCCATGCTGAACACGGTTGATAGGAACCTTCCTCCTCTCCGGCGCCCAACCCGTTG
>CM065734.1:66742039-66744539 GCA_033310375.1 Conus canariensis
TGTTGGGATTTAGCTAGTAAAGCCTCCTTAAGGCATCTTGAAAGTCTCTACAGACGCTCTCTCAAACTTATACTTCTTAAATCTTCCTCTCTGGAAATAAGTGACTATAAAGAACTAAACATCTTGCCTTTTGAATTTAAATGTATCTTCAACAAAGCTGTCTTTATGTTTAAGATTATGAATAACCTTGCACCATTCTATCTCCGAGAGAAATTTCCCGTACGAGAGTTTCGTAACAAAAGCACAATATTTATCCCTCGTCCAAGAACTGATCTCTTTATGACATCTTTTATCTATTCAGGAGGAAAATTATGGAATGAAATCCCGGAATACATAAAAAACAAAAATAGTTTATTATCGTTCAAAAAAGCATACCACAGATATTTAATGGAAAAGTTATAAATGGTTGGTTTCTTTCAGTTAAGACCTGAATTTAATGATATAATATTTACCTTCTCTTTTACAACCCTATCTCTCTCTCTCTCTCTCTCTCTCCTCTCTCTCTCTCTCTCTCTCTCTCTCTCTCTCTCTCTCTTTCTCTCTCTCTCTTTCCCTTTCTCTCTCTCTCTCTCTCTCTCTCTCTGTCTCTCTCTCTGTCTCTCTCTGTCTCTTTCTCTCTCTCTCCCTCCTCTAATGCCCCCCACCCCCCCGCCCCCCACCCCACCATATCCCACCCCTTCTTCTGTGTTCACTCTTGTACATTAGTTTTGTTGCATTTGGTATTAGTATATTTCAGAATTTGTATCTTTTTCTTTCTTTTCTCTTTTTTTTTTTTTTTTTTTTTTTTGGCCCCGGAGGGCTGGATGTAAAAAAGCAGTTATGCTTACTCCACTACCCTCTGAAAATAAAATTCGTTCGTTCGTTCGTTCGTTCGTTCTCTGTCTCTCTGTCTGTCTGTCTCTCTCTCTCTCTCTCTCTCTCTCTCTGTCTCTCTGTCTCTCTCTTTCTGTCTGTCTGTCTGTCTGTCTGTCTGTCTCTCTCTCTCTCTCTCTCTCTCTCTCTCTCTCTCTCTCTCTCTCTCTCTCTCTCTCTCTCATATACTCTATAATCCTGTGTGCCTTATTATTTTTCTCTCCTCTTCTATTTTCGTTTATTCGTTTTTTCTATTTGTTTTCATTTTCTTCTCTTTAAGTCTCATGGCATGATTTAGCTTAGCAAGGACACATTGGAAGAATAGACTCTGCTTGAAATCTCAATCCTTGATCAAATAAATGTTTTCTGAGTTCCGAGTTCTCTCATCTCTCTCAGAGCAATGACAAACGTCAGGTGAGGCAGTACCATTACCTGAAGTGGATGGACCACGAGGTTCCAGCCACCACTCCTCTCGTCGACTTCTGGCGTTACGTCAGAGCACGTGCACCTCGTACCGCCACCGCTCCGCCTCTTGTGGTGCACTGCAGGTGATCAGGATATACTGTAGGGAAAATGTTGAAATAAATGAATAGGGAATGTGTCGACACTTGATTTTGATGTTATGCTCCAGACGGTAGATTTGCGAGCTTAACACTGGTATTGGTTCTAATCAAAGACTAGAAGAATATGTTAAAAGTGATCTGGTGACTGAATGGTCTCTGCAAAATATTCCTACTTACTTTTGACAACAAATGCATGAAATATGTTGTATATTAAAGTTGAGGAAACGACCATCAGAGTTTCCTTTTACTGCCTTCCAATGTAATTACATGCATGTGTTAATGACATTGTCTTTGTTGGTGACGTTAGTAGGACTAGTAGAAGTAGTAGTATTGAAACGTGTTAATGTTGGAAAGCATAAGCCAATGTGTCCAGCGATAGCTGTATTCTTTGTTCAGTGCTGACATGGGGCGGACATTGCCCTGGACATCCTGTGGTCCCTGTAGACAAAGTTGATGTCTATGTCTTCTGTTCAGTGCTGACATGGGGTGGACATTGCCCTGGACATCCTGTGGTCCCTGTAGACAAAGTTGATGTCTATGTCTTCTGTTCAGTGCTGGCGTGGGGCGGACAGGGACGTACATTGCCCTGGACATCCTGATGGACCAGACCCAGGAGGAGGAGGAGATCTCCCTGTTCCGCACTGTGGACAGCCTGAGAGAGGGCAGGTGTCACATGGTGCAAAACAAGGTACAGTGAGTGTGTGTGTGTGTGTGTGTGTGTGTGTGTGTGTGTGTGTGTGTGTGTGTGTGTGTGTGTGTGTGTACAATTCGCGGAAAGAATGAAAGGGAGAAGCAGTTCCTGCAGTACACTCCTTAAACGGGTACAATTCGTGGAGAGAATGAAAGGAAGGAGCGCTTGCGCACACCAATAGTCGTGGGATGAGGTCGCCAAACTTGTAATTCAGAAGAAAAACTTGTTGAGGTTGTTGCCAGACCTACAGTTCCTCATGGTCTGCAGCGAGCTGCGTGGCTAGAAACGATCAAAGGCTTTGTTGAAGTCAAGATGCTGTGGTCAGGAAAGGCCGGTGTTGAACGTGTCTCTCTGTCAACAGTTTGATATTCAAGATCCGTGTTGAACGTGTCTC
>CM065734.1:66749539-66837294 GCA_033310375.1 Conus canariensis
CGCTTGCTTCACGAGAACCACCCTCCAGTGGTGAACCTGGGCCAGCTCTCCGACTTCATGCAGCAAGAGTGGAACAACATCCCCCAGCTGACTCTCAGGAGGCTTGTGGACTCTATGAGACAGAGATGTCTAGCTTGTATCCGCGCTAATGGCGGCCATATTGAGTATTGACACTGATTGTCATTTGATTTGACTGTTCTGATTTCTGAAGTGAAGATGTTCATCAATTACGCCTATGAAGTTGTTTTTGAGCAGCTGTTATTCGTTTATTTCTGATGTCATTGTTCGTTCCATAGGTGAATTTTCAATTAAATTGTTTGAAGAAGTTATTTTGTTTTTCGGTTGAATTGTGTGTGAATGTTTTCAACTGGCTCTTAAATTGTTTTGAGCAGTATGTTTTCTTTTGTTGACCATGGGAAGATGGAAAGCTTCAGGTTACTCACCAAGTGCACAGGGAATATGACTCAAACCAAGTGAGCCATGCTATTTAAACAACATGTTTGTTTCTTTCAATTTGCAAACATTTGACTGTCCCCATCATGATGATCGACCTAAAGCATAGTGCGAATTTCATCACAGGAAGTAAGTTTCCCTTTCACCTTTCATAACGATCCGGTCCACAAGTTTGCAAAGGCGTAGCAAAATGAGCTTGCGGCTGTGCGGCCTTGATTGTTGTCGATAGAAAGATGTTACTAGGGGTGTTTTGACATTGGGTGTGTGTTGACATTGGGTGTATGTTGACATTGCGTGTTGCTGGGTGTGTGTTGACATTGGGTGTGTGTTGACATTGGGTGTATGTTTACATTGGGTGTTGCTGGGTGTGTGTTGACATTGGGTGTGTGTTGACATTGGGTGTTACTAGGTGTGTGTTGACATTGGGTGTTACTGGGTGTGTGTTGACATTGGGTGTGTATTGACATTGAGTGTACGTTGACATTGGGTGTGTGTTGACATTGGGTGTGTTGACATTGGGTGTGTGTTGCATTACGTGTGTTGACATTGGGTGTGTGTGTTGACATCAGGTGTGTGTTGATATTGGATGTGTGTTGACATTGGGTGGGTGGTGACATTAGGAGTGTGTTGACATAGGGTGGAGTTGACATTACGTGTGTGTTGACATTGGGTGTGTGTTGACATTGGGTGTGGGTTGACACTGGGTGTGTGTTTGCATTAGGTGTGTTAACACTGGGTGTGTGTTGATATTGTGTGTGTGTTGACATTTGGTGTGTGTTGACAGTGGGTGTGTGTGTTGATATTGGGTGTGTGTTGACATTGGGGGTGTGTTGACATTTGGGTGTGTGTTAACATTGGGTATGTTTTGACAATGGGTGTGTGTTGACTTTGGGTGTGTGTTGACATTGGCTTTGTGACATTGGGTGTGTGTTGACACTGGGTATGTGTTGACATTGGGTATGTGTTGATATTCGGTGTGTGTTGACATTGGGTATGTGTTGACATTGGGTGTGTGTTGACACTGGGTATGTGTTGACATTGGGTATGTGTTGACATTGGGTGTGTGTTGACATTGGGTATATGTTGACATTGGGTGTGTGTTGGCATTGGGTATGTGACATTGGGTGTGTGTTGACACGGGGTATGTGCTGACACTGGGTATGCGTTGACATTGGGTATGTGTTGACATTGGGTGTGTGTTGACACTGGGTGTGTCGACATTGGGTGTGTGTTGACATTGGGTGTGTGTTGACACTGGGTGTGTGTTGACATTGGGTGTGTGTTGACATGGGGTGTGTTGACACTGGGTGTGTGCTGACATGCGGTGTGTTGACATGGGGTGCGTTGACATTGGGGGGGGTGGGGGGGGGGTGTTGACACTTGGTGTGTGTTGGCACTGGGTGTGTGTTGACACTGGGTGTGTGTTGACACTTGGTGTATGTTGACAGGGCCAGTACGAGTTTCTGCACGAGGCAGTGGTGGAAGCTTACCTGAGTGGTGACTGCAGACAGGACACCTCGTCCTTTGACCGCCTCTTTCCCCACACCGTCCACCACCACCTCCCTCACCCACGTCTTGATGCAGAGTTTGAGGTGTGTAGGTATACATGTGAGATTTATGTGTGTGTGTGTGTGTTGTGTGTGTGTGTGTGTCTATGTGTGTGCGTGCGTGCGTGCGTGCGTGCGTGCGCGCGTGCGTGCGCGCGCGCGCGTGAGTGTGTGTGTGTGTGTGGTGTGTGTGTGTGTGTGTGTGTGTGTGTGTGTGCGTGCGTGCGTGCGTGCGTGCGTGCGTGTGTGTGTGTGTGTGTGTGTGTGTGTGGTGTGTGCGAGCGTGTTTGCGTGTGCGTATGTTTGCATCAGTGTGTGCGTGTTTGTGATTACGTGTGTGCGTGTTTGTTTGTATTTTGGGGTTGCGCGTGCGTGCGCGCGCGTGCGTACGTATGTGTGTGCGTGTGTGTGTGTGTGTGCGTGCGTGCGTGTGTGCATGCGTGCGTGCGTATGTGTGTGTGAGAGAGAGAGATTGGAGGTGTGTGTATGCATGATGTTTGTGTGCGTGCGTGCGTGCGTGCGTGCGTGCGTGTGTGTGTGTGTGTGTGTGTGTGTGTGTGTGTGTGTGTGTGTGTGTGTGTGTGTGTGCTTGCATACGTGCGCGTGCATTGCAACCGGATGTTAGTTTCGATTAAGCGGTCCAATTAGGCCAGCGTTTCAAATGAGAATGGTGATAAATTCTCAGCTGTGCTGATTGTCTTCTTGAATACTGCGTATAAAATGCCAGCCATTGCCTCTCAGAGACTGTGTCAGATGCGGACCTGCCTCCCTCCCCCCTCCCACACTGTTGCCAGTCTGGAGGAGAACCGACACAAGAACCGTAACCCTGAGGCTCTGCCAGGTGAAGAAGGATATTTGTAGTTGTGTACCTTGAGAAACATACTCAAATTTAGTATAAAACATGCTGTCTGTATTTCTCAACACACACACACACACACACACACACACACACACACACACACACACACACACGGGCGCGCACGCACGCATGCACGACACACACACACCCACACACACACACACACACACACAGTCTATAGTTCTGAACACACACACACACACACACACGCGCGCGCGCACGCACGCACGCTTGCACGCACGCACGGGCGCGCGCACACACACACACACACACACACACACACACACACACACACACTCACACGCACGCGCATGCGCGCGCGCGCGCGCGCACACACACACACTGTCTATAGTTCTGAACACACGCACACATACACACACACACATGCACGCACGCACGCACGCATGCACGCACGTACGCACGCACGCACGCGCGCACACACACACACACACACACACACACACACACACACACACACACACACACACACACAGGTCTTTAGAGCAGGAAATGTGTAGGATGCTTGGAATCTTGTTGATTTTACCAGCAGCCCTTCCCAGTGGTTAAACTGGAATCTCTGTCATTTTGTCTGTCTCTTGTAGTCCTTCATTGGTGTGCTGGTCAGATTGGTGGTTTTGTCTGACCCTTCAATATTGCCCCCCCCCCCCCCCCCCTATTTTCCCCGATCGACTCTGACCCCCCCCCCCCCCCCTTGTTTCCTTCCCCATTTTTTTCTTTCTTTCCGCATGCATTTCCTGTATTCAGACTAGTATATTTGTTAATCACCAATTTTCTCTACCCCCCACCCCCACCCCCACCCCCAAGTTAGGACTGCTTTCTCTGAGCCACTCTCTCTTAGTTTCATATCACTGTCCTATTGGTCGACACTAATATTGTACAGTCGTTTATGGAATGATGGGTTACTGGGTTATGTTAGGGATGCATTGAATGATGGGTTACTGGGTTATGTTAGGGATGCATTGAATGATGGGTTACTATGTTATGTTAGGGATGCATTGACTCTTGGATTTCCCTTCTTTGTTACCTTCTCGTTTGATTTATCCCCCACAACTCTGTTGAAGTACACAATAGTCTCTCCCCTCCTCCTCTCTGTCTCTCTCCTTCTCTCTCTGTCCAGGACGGGGGAAATCGTGATGGTATTGCTTAAGTGCACTAAGTTGATGTATTATTAGTCAGGCTCAACACACCAAGGTTATCTCTGCACTCATACACGCATATGCACACTCATGCGCCCTTCAAACATTCACCTCTCTCTGGGAATGGGATGTCACGCCTTCGTTTCTCCCCTAACACGACTGAGAACAAGAATTACAATTTCTATGCTACGTATAATTATGCATGAACAATCCAATCACACAAAAATGCAATAATCAAACCATAAAAGATCAATTCTTCCTAATCCTGGGTTAAAATAAAATGACTTCTTACCTGGCCAGGTTTTCACACACACAACCACACTTTCACACCACACCACAGTTCTTGAAAAAGTCTCTTCAAGTCTTCTTCAGCACTGCTTGATGGTGACACTCTTGGTTGACTGGCTCCAGGTTTCAGGACTGGGTCTTCGTGGTCGTCTCTGGGATCTCGACGTAGAACTCTTCTTCTTCGTCTCCTTCACCCACCTTTGGGTTCAAATTCAGTTTGTCTCTCTTCACCCACCTCTGGGCTTCAAACTTAGTTTTTTCTTCTCTTCCAGCTTGTCTTTAACCCTAAGACTTTGCTGTCTCTTCTATCTCCCAGACCACGTTTCTCTCAACCCTATTCTGTCCTGCCCACTCTCCTCTCCTCTCTCTCCTCTGTCCTTCTCTCTCTCTCTCATGGTGTTCTTCTCTCTCTCTCTCGTGGTGTTCTTCTCCTCTCACGTTGTTCTCCCTCAGTTTATATAGGGATGGACACAAAGGATTTCCCTTCGGGCCATGCCTTTGTCCATGCTGCTTCTCAAACCCCCCGTTCACAAGTACCCTGCATTCTCCATTTACTACATTCTTCCACACATCAGCATTTACACACATCCCTACCTAATTGATTAGCAAACAAACACTTGGCACCAGATGGACATCAAAAATTCCCGCCGACTTCGGGGGCCACTTTAACACAGTAATTATCTTAAAGAGGGCTACGACAACAATGTCCACGCGCATTCAACCAGCCTGACAATAGAACCAACACAGTGCCCTACGGCAATACCATCTGAACGAGTCCAAGACTCCTGCTCTTCAAAGGCAGTTTACAAAGCGACCTCAGCTGACTGAATATGTAGCGCCCACTTGATGCACCGAGGTCCTAGTGGTTACGTCCCTCCCCCCTTTCACTATCGGGAAGGTTCGCATCCGGGAGAGTCCCTACTACCTTAGGTGCCATCTATCACCTGACCACTTCATCCTCCTTGACACAGTTCGACCTTGTGTGGTGGGTAAGGCACACTGGTTAATGGGTCTATTACCTATTTCGGTACTAGGAACAACATTCCTCGTCTCTAAGCGCTTAAGGTCTTTTGCGTGAGGTTTCACGCCCTTGACACACACACACTCTCTCTCTCTCTCTCTCTCTCTCTCTCTCCTCTCTCTCTCTCTCTCTCTCTCTCTCTCTCTCTCTCTCTCTTCTCTCTCTCTCTCTCTTGTGTTATCTGCACCATATTTCTATTTTTTCTTAATTTGTGTGCTTCTCTCTCTCTCTCTCTCTCTCTCCTCTCTCTCTCTCTCTCTCTCTCTCTCTCTCTCTCTCTCTCTCTTGTGTTATCTGCACCATATTTCTATTTTTTCTTAATTTGTGTGCTTCTCTCTCTCTCGTCTTTGCCCACCCCCTCCCCTCCACCTGTCCCTCTTTCTGTCTCTTTCTCCCTCTCTCGTCTTTGCCCACCCCCTCCCCTCCCATCCCCACCCCCCTCCACCTGTCCCTCTTTCTGTCTCTTTCTCTCCCTCTCTCGTCTTTGCCCACCCCCCCCTCCCATCCCCACCTTGCCTCCTCCCTCCTTCTCTCTCCTTCTGTCTATGTTTATCTTTCTGAGCTCCTACATCCCTGCCTCACATCTTTCGAGTTACATGCCCCCCCCCTCCCCCTTCTCTTCCTTCCTTCCTTCTCTCCCCTTTGTTACCCTTTGTTACTCTTTGTTACTCTATGTCACAGATCTCTCCCTCTCGCACAACCCCTCGCCCCCCTTCCCCTCTCCCCCCTATTTCCGCTCTCCCTTTCTCACCCACTTTTGGTCCTCCACTCCAACTGCCCTCTCCCTCTTGTGTCTCCTCATACCCCCCTTCCCTCTCCCCCTTGTGTCCTCCTGCCCCGCCTTCCCCTCTCCCCCTGTGTCTCCTCCTTCCCGCATTCCTCTCTCCCCCTTGTGTCTCCTCTTGCCCCACCTTCCCCTCTCCCCTTGTGTCTCCTGCCCCACCTTCCTCTCTCCCCCTTGTGTCCCTCCTGCCCCGCCTTCCCCTCTCCCCTTGTGTCTCCTCCTGCCCCACCTTCCCCCTCTCCCCATTGTGTCCTCCTGCCCCACCTTCCTCTCTCCCCCTTGTGTCTCCTGCCCCCCGTCCCCTCTCCCCCTTGTGTCTCCTCCTGCCCCACCTTCCCCTCTCCCCCTTGTGTCTCCTCCTGCCCCGCCTTCCCCTCTCCCCCTTGTGTCTCCTCCTGCCCCACCCCTCTCTCCCCTTGTGTCTCCTCCTGCCCCGCCATTCCCCTCTCCCCCTTGTGTCTCCTCAGCCCCCTCCCTCTCCCCTTGTGTCTCCTGCCCCGCCTTCCCCTCTCCCCTTGTGTCTCCTGCCCCGCTCCCCTCTCCCCTTGTGTCTCCTGCCCCGCCTCCCTCTCCCCATTGTGTCTCCTGCCCCCTTCCCCTCTCCCCTTGTGTCTCCTCCTGCCTTCCCCCTCTCCCCCTTTGTTCCTCCTGCCCCCCTTCCCTCTCCCCCTTTGTGTCCTCCTGCCCCGCCTTCCCCTCTCCCCCTTGTGTCTCCTGCCCCCCTTCCCCTCTCCCCCTTGTGTCCTCCTGCCCCGCCTTCCCCTCTCCCCTTGTGTCTCCTGCCCCGCCTTCCCCTCTCCCCCTTGTGTCTCCTCCTGCCCCGCCTTCCCCTCTCCCCCTTGTGTCTCCTCCTGCCCCGCCTTCCCCTCTCCCCCTTGTGTCTCCTGCCCCCTTCCCCCTTCCCCCTTGTGTCTCCTCCTACCCCACCTTCTCCTCTCCCCATTGTGTCTCCTCCTGCCCCACCTTCCCCTCTCCCCTTGTGTCTCCTCCTGCCCCGCCTTCCCCTCTCCCCCTTGTGTCTCCTGCTGGCCCACCTTCCTCTCTCCCCTTGTGTCTCCTGCCCCGCCTTCCCCTCTTCCCCTTGTCTCTCTGCCCTACCTTCCCCTCTCCCCTGTGTCTCCTCCTGCCCATCTCCCCCTCTCCCCTGTGTCTCCTCCTGCCCACCTTCCCTCTCCCCCTTGTGTCTCTTCCTGCCCCACCTTCCCCTCTCCCCCTTGTGTCTCCTTCTGCCCTGCCTTCCCCTCTCTCCCTTGTGTCTCCTCCTGCCCCACCTTCCCCTCTCCCCCTTGTGTCTCCTCCTGCCCCACCTTCCCCTCTCCCCCTTGTGTCTCCTCCTGCCCCACCTTCCCCTCTCCCCCTTGTGTCTCCTTCTGCCCCACCTTCCCCTCTCCCCTTGTGTCTCCTCCTGCCCCACCTTCCCCTCTTCCCCTTGTGTCTCCTCCTGCCCCGCCATCCCTCTCCCCCTTGTGTCTCCTCCTGCCCCACCTTCCCTCTCCCCCTCGTGTCTCCTCCTGCCCCACCTTCCCCTCTCCCCCTCGTGTCTCCTCCTGCCCCACCTTCCCCTCTCCCCCTTGTGTCTCCTTCTGCCCCACCTTCCCCTCTCCCCCTTGTGTCTCCTCCCGCCCCACCATCCCCTCTCCCCCTTGTGTCTCCTCCTACCCCGCCTTCCCCTCTCCCCCTTGTGTCTCCTCCTACCCCGCCTTCCCCTCTCCCCCTTGTGTCTCCTCCTACCCCGCCTTCCCCTCTCCCCCTTGTGTCCTCCTGCCCCGCCTTCCCCTCTCCCCCTTGTGTCTCCTCCTACCCCGCCTTCCCCTCTCCCCCTTGTGTCTCCTCCTACCCCGCCTTCCCCTCTCCCCCTTGTGTCTCCTCCTGCGCCCCGCCTTCCCCTCTCCCCCTTGTGTCTCCTCCTGCCCCACCTTCCTGTATAACTCCGTTTATCGCTGTCCCCCATCCCCAGGTCTCCCTCCTTCCCCCCCCCTCCTCACTCTGTCCGTTTGTTCTCTCTCTTTTCATCTCTCATTCTTTCTCTTTCTCCCCCCCCCCCACCCCCTACACACACACACACGCACACACCCCCACTGAGAGATGTACTTGTACATGAATATGTTTGACTTTGGTTTGCGTCACTGTAGACTGCTGAGTACATTTTATAACAGATGAAAGAGACCACTGTAACAAAAAGAAATGGGTTGGAAAAAAAGCATAGTAATATGCGTGGATTAGTTTGCTAACTGAAATACATACGTATTATTTCAGAAGTGGACATGGGTAAACACAACATAACGAGTATGAAATTTTTTTATTGAAGGGAATATTCTTAGCAAAATGCCTCAGTTGTTTTCTAGCTTTTGAGGTCTCTTTGTTTACGGTCAGAGACAAATATGTCCTGTTGATTGTGTGTGTGTGTGTGTGTGTGTGTGTGTGTGTGTGTGTGTGTGTGTGTGTGTGGTTTCAGATAACAAACACCTGGTGTACATCACAGAATATACCAAGGGACGGAACCAGTACATCAATGCTGTCTACATGCCGGTAGATCATTTTTCAAAAATGTTTTAACGATCCTGATATGTATCATGATGCTTCCATCAGCCGCCAGTAACTTGTCGACGTCCTCTTGAGTACCAACCAGGAATGCTAAAGATGGAAGAAAAGTAGAATTGAGAATGAAACGGACCGCAGTGTAGCTGAACACAAGGTACATTGCAAATGAACACGTGCAACAAGGTGTCAAGAAACACTGATTTCATGTACAGTACAAAATCAGACCAGGTAATTGTTGACAACTATGTCTTCTTCAGGCGTAACAAAGAACAGAGGAAGAAAATACACAAAAACACACCCAGATCGCAGTCACAAAGAAAATGCCAATGCAAAAAAAAATTGGGACATGAAACATTAAGAAGAAAACACACACACACACACACACACACACACACACACACACACACACACACACACACATATATATATATATATATATATATATATATATATATTTGTTATATTAAAAGCAAGTTAAAATCAAGCTTCTAAAAACATCTACAAATTTGTTTCACGCTGTGCGGTCGTCAGGATGTGATGAGCTTGTGTTGCCAGTGCCACGTATATATATATAGCTAGCTGGTTTGCTGTTGTTTTTTCCCGTGCTACATGTGTTTCTCAGGTGTTGGTTTTTTTCGCTGATAGGAACTTCCATCTGTGTCTGCAATTGTTAACCATTTCTGTTCTAACATTTAGAGTTGCCAACTGTGGTTTACATAGTATAATGTATTTCTCTGTTAGGCATAGATTGCATTTTTTTGAAATGTTGTTGTATGATGCTGCTCTTTTAAAAATTTTCCAAGATATGTTGTAGTCTATGTTTTTTTCTTTAAGTTTCCAAATGTATTTACTCAATTCTGTTTGGTTTTTGTATCTTTCTTTGTTGAATGATTGTTTATGGTTTGCATATCTAGTTTTGAATTGGTTTTCCGTGATACCTACATATGTTTCTTTTGCGTTCTCTGATGTTACAGTGGCTTGGTACACAATGTTGTTATAAAGGCATTTGTTGCTTAGGGGGCACTGTTCTTTTTTGGTACAGTTACAAGATTTCCTTTCGTTACCCTCCTTTTTTTCTGTGCTGCTTTTCATTTTGTTTGCTGAATCGATGGCATTTTTAAGGTTCGGCATACATGAATATGATAATTTGATGTTGTTTTTGTTGAATATCTTGAATAATTTATGGTCTTTTGGGAAAGATGATGTCAAGATTTTAAAGAATTCTTTCCCTACATTTGTTTTAACTCTTGCATCATATGGGGGATTGTACCATATGATATTCCTTTTCCTGTTCTTTCTGCATCTTTTTGTATCATTGTCTGGATCGTATCTTAGTTTGTAATTGTAGCCACTTGTATGTAACGCCCTCTTGGTATTCAGCTGTAGCGTTGTTGAATACTGTTTCGTTACATGACAAATTGGATAGTCTTTTATTTATGCTTTTGGGTATTGTTTTCAGTATGGAGGGTGGGTGATTGCTTTTGATGTTTACATAAACAGGCGTGTCATTTGGTTTCTTGTATGGTTTATATGTGTGTTGGTTGAGGTCTAACGTTATGTCTAAATAGTTCACTATCTTTTTGTTTGCTTCTATTGTGATTTTTAAGTTTTGGTTGTGGAAAATTTTACACAATTCTTTTTTCTTATTTTCAATATTTCTAGGGTTGTCATTCAGAGCGGCAAGGCCGTCATCCCTGTACAGTCCAGTTTGTTTTCCAAGTTTTTTTTGAATATTGGATAACATGAATAGTCCGACAAGTTCGCAAGTTTCGGCACCATCGTATGATCCCATTGTGACATCGAAAGTTGAATTCCTGCTTGTGTTCTTAATCCAGGTTTCATTTTTATTGTGCAGTAAAGTTTTCTTTGTGTGGAAAATGATTTCCATTTCTGACCCTGATATTTCTGTGTACTTGTTGGCAAATTTTATAGCTTTAGTTAGTAGCTTTTCATCTATAGATGGGTAGAAATCTACTATGTCAAATGTTATAAAAACTGTATTTTCTTGTTTATTGAGGTTTTTGAACCATTGTATTACTTCATATGTGTTTTTCCAGAGATTGAGTTCAGTGTTTTCTTTTATGTTTTTTATGGTTTTCTCTAAGATTTTTTTACTAATTTTCCCTAGTTCAGATTTGGAAGGGTTTATCAGTCTACATGTTGGGTTGTTCAAGAAATTGGGTTTGTGGTCTTTAAGTGTAATAAAGGCTTCTCTAGCTGCTGTGGTCTCTACTCTGTCACTTAGGTCCATTTGGTGCACAAGTTCCTTTTCTTTCTTTCTGATGTGATCATATGTAGCCTTGTCAGCCTTTCTGTAATTTTTCTGGATATTTTTATCAAGGAGTTTTGAGTACTCTTCAGGTTCTATTTTGTAAAAGTTATTGGTTTTATCCGCCTTCACAAATATTTTGGTGTCATTTTGAATTTGTTTAATTTCCTTTTCTAACGCTGATTGAAATTTGTTATTAGATTTTTTGAAATCTATGTTGGCTAACATTCTTCTCATTTTTTCTTCAAATGTTTTCATTTCTTCAATGGCTGGTGGTACTCGCCATGACTTGAAGTCGTATGTATTTTTATCCTCTTTTTAGCGTTGGGGTTTAAAAAGAAAAATGCTTTCCATCTCATATTTTTGATGAATTTTTCCGTTTGTCCTATCATTTTCTTCATGTAGCACTGGGGTTTAGCTAACGGGATGTTTTTGATGGATTGTTTAAAGTTGATTTTTTCCATTTTAAAATTTGCTGATTCAAAGTGCTCAACGTATGGAGCAGTTAAGAAGTTAAGCAACAAATGCCTTTATAACAACATTGTGTACCAAGCCACTGTAACATCAGAGAACGCAAAAGAAACATATGTAGGTATCACGGAAAACCAATTCAAAACTAGATATGCAAACCATAAACAATCATTCAACAAAGAAAGATACAAAAACCAAACAGAATTGAGTAAATACATTTGGAAACTTAAAGAAAAAAACATAGACTACAACATATCTTGGAAAATTTTTAAAAGAGCAGCATCATACAACAACATTTCAAAAAAATGCAATCTATGCCTAACAGAGAAATACATTATACTATGTAAACCACAGTTGGCAACTCTAAATGTTAGAACAGAAATGGTTAACAATTGCAGACACAGATGGAAGTTCCTATCAGCGAAAAAAACCAACACCTGAGAAACACATGTAGCACGGGAAAAAACAACAGCAAACCAGCTAGCTATATATATATATACGTGGCACTGGCAACACAAGCTCATCACATCCTGACGACCGCACAGCGTGAAACAAATTTGTAGATGTTTTTAGAAGCTTGATTTTAACTTGCTTTTAATATAACAAATGTCGCTCCCACTGTGGTTGAGCACTGTTTTTAAGATTGCGCTGATCCTCAGTACCATTTTCTATATATATATATATATATATATAGACACTCTTTCAAATGACCAGAACAAACAAGCAAGTTGTCATCTCCCGACGTTTCGGCACTTGGCCTTCTTCAGGACACGCTTTATTACTGTACTGACTCACAAACAATGCTTTTTCCCCCACCACTCCTCAAGAACAAAGCTCACGTGCCGGTCAAAATTCAAAGTGTTTAGAACAATGTTCACAAAATTTTCTCTAATTGAATCTCCATATTCTCTCACATTTTCTAACCCAACTCACCAACAGTCCCCAGCTGTCAGTCTACTCCCCATCCCCCTTCTCTCTCTCTCTATCTCCCCACTCCCCCCCCCCTTTCTCTCTCTCTCTCTCTCTCTCTCTCTCTCTCTCTCTCTCTCTCTACAGTAAGGTGTAATTACATAAATATAAGTACAACAACTATTATATATACACGCACACACACACACACACACACACATACGCACGCATGCACACACACACACACACACACACACACACACACACACACACAAAAATGTATATGAAAAGATTCACATGAAAAGGCATAGATGAAACAAGCATACATAAAGGCATATTAGTTATATATATATATATACGTGCACGAGTGCGCGCGCGCGCGCACACACACACACACACAGCGCGCCCGCGCGCGCGCGCGCGCGCGCGCGTGCACGCATACGCACACGCACTAACACACACATACAGAGAGAGACTCGTGACTCGTGACTTTAATGTGAGGCCATCAGCCTATTCACATGAGTACGCAACAAGAAATATACATCAATTTTATATAATCAGAACAAAATTCACCATAACTGCAACGAAACATTCTTCCCTGACAGTATGTACATGCAGAATTCTATCTTAATCATACATTAACACTACTTGGTACATTCTTCCTTATGAACGTAATGTAAGTATATATATTATTATTTTAAAACTCATGATATTAATGCTGTTGATACTATCATACAAAACACATGTTTTCTATTTCGTTACCCTCATCATATTTCGTTTATACAGTGAAGACCTTTCTTCCCTGCGTCGTAAGATTCTTCGGAAAGCTGTACTATTTTAAGCATCGTTTGTTTACATCAATTACGCATGCGCAAAATAAGCCTATCGCCCTCTCCGGTGCAAAGGTAAACCCCGAATCTTGAGTCTACATGACAAAGCTGCCATGCTAACCTTTGACACACAGAGTGTGTTCTTCTGTGGTAGTGTTCGTGTGGTGTTGGACTTGTGTTGTTTATATTCATTGGATTTAGCAGCCCCATGGATAAATTACTAAAACCTTGTTGCTTTCCATGTGTCAGGTTGGTACATTCCTTCAGTTTTTTCACTTTAATTGTCGTTTTCCCTATTTCTTTTCAGCCTATGACCCTGTCATATTCTGTCCGGTGGGTCTTGTCGACACTTGACTCGCACACTGTGTCTTGACCGCCTGCCGACCAGAGGAGTCTCTTAATGGTCGGATCCCTAGAATTCAGACTTTGATAATTCAAAACAACCGTCGGAAAATAATCAAAATGCATACAACAGCTATCGTTATTCAAAGAGTACAAAACCATACTCATTATAATCTGATCAACGGGCAGCCATCACAGCAGACGATCCAGCCAAGACTCGACAGACAATTATCATTCCTACTCCCACTCTCTCTCCCACCGCCTCCCACTATCGCCCCATCCGCCTCGCGCTCCACTACCTCCCCCCCCCCCCCCCCCCACACACACACAACACCTCTCTCTGAGCAGAGAGCGGAAGAACGGGCAAGAGACGGCGAGAGGGAGATTGGCACTGAAGAACAAGAACAAGAACAAGAACATATTTTATTGCCATATGAAAACCAGAGGTTTTGTGGGGCACAGATGATCAAGTTCAGACATTCAACTAAACTAAACTAATCCCAGCGTTGTCACATCTTGCAACATAACATTAGTAGCAGAAAGAAAAAGCACAGTGTGTATCAGAGTCTGATTAAATTTTCTGTCTCCGAAGAGAAAAACTGTGTGCGCGTAGCGGAATGGAACGCATTCATCACCGCTTCATGCTGATTTGCATGTTGACCTACTTCTTAATTCTCCTACGTGCCTTACTGTTTGCTTTACTAAACTGGCCAAATTCTCGTCCTACTTTCGTTTCCTGGATTATCTTTCTTACATACTTCATCACTTCATGGTCAAATTATTTATCTATGTTTCCCTTTGTATTCATTTCGTAGTTTTACATGTGTATGTATATATACAGATTTCGTTACTTATTTTAACCTTCCTCTTCCATACATGTTTTCTTAAATACATTTGATTTTCTATTATGTGCACATTTTCCATACTCATTTAACTTGAACCATTCATATACCTAGACCCCCCCCCCCCCCCCCCCCCCCCACGGTGGCCACGTTTGTTCCCATATTGTGTTATCCGGTTGCTTCCTCCATGCCCCCCCCTCCCTTCATGCTCCTTCTTACTTGTCATGTATTCTTAATTATATCCATTCAGATTATAATTACACGTATTCCCTCTTAGTTGCCTTAATTATCTGTACTCTTGCATAATTACATATTTTTAGTTATACATTCAATTCTACTACACTTCTTGATCCATCTTGACTCAATCAGTCTCATCCTCATACTTATTACTTTTTCTTTTCTATTCTTTTGTTTTTCATTTACACACACACACACACACACACACACACACACACGCATATGTATATATATACCCACATACATGCATATATCACCCACATACATACACACACATGTACATATACATACACACACACACACACACACACACATGCGTACACACCTACATACACACATGCACATTTTACAATCTTGTTCATGTTCTTATAAGTATTCCTACTCCATTATCCATTTGTTATAACCTCATTCTCCCTCATTTCCATTCATAATTGTACATTTCCATTCATATTCATATTCATTCATTGCACATAATTTCCTCAAAACATATTCATTTCCATAATTCCATTCCTTCATATTATATTACATTCATGTTCCCTCATATTACACCCTTGTATTCACTTTTATATAGTTATCTTTCCATCATAGTCCTTGTCTTGCTTCACATCTGAGTATACAATTGCATAATCTCATGTGTTCATATAACATCTCATTCGTAAATCTGTTCATATCGTCACACCAATCACAATTTCATACTCATTCAGGTATTCGTGTTACTTTCCATACTGAGAAACACCTTCCAAGTTAAATCCATGATTCAATCTTCTCTAGATATTATGTTATCACAACACATCCATGTTCATTTATTATGCATATAGATTCACATGTTTATATGCTTTACACATAAGCATTCACATAATCATACATATGTATATACACATACACACAGACTATATACAGTTTGAATTCAGCTATAAATCCACAGAAGCAAAACCAAGTCTCTTTTCTTTGTCTTATATTTGTGTTTCTCTGAATTTTAATGCATAAAAAGTATACATTGCTACATCACGTGTCATTTCCACGTTTTCATTTTGTGATAGGTTTCTTAGTGTAATTGTATCCTTATTTCTATAATGTTTATAAATATATTTCTCCCTTAAATAACATGGGCATATCTTGAAAAAGTGTAATTCGGTTTCTTCTGTTGGACAAAAAGGACATGTTGTAATTGCTTCCTTGTCTGTGAACTTGTTGTTTATGTGTAATTCGTTTACCCCTAAACATAGTCTGGTTAGTGCTTTTCTAAATTTCGCTATTGTGATGTCGTAGAAATATTTTTCAGTATGGTGTACGGATTTGAAAGAGCGGTAAGTATTAAAACGTTCGCTGTTTTCTATTTTATCATGCCAGTTCTGCTTGTGACGGTCTATCATTCTTTGTCTTAATACTGAAATAAATCTGTTCTCATCTCCTACACCTTCATTTAGCCATACTTCTGAAAAGCCGTATATGTCTAAACAGTGTTTTAATTCTAATGCCCAATTTTGAGATTTGTTTATTTCGGTCTTTACTCTTTCATATGCTTGTCTGGGGAGTCTGTTTGGTGCCATTTTTATAATTTTAAACCAATACCAAATCGCCCTTATTATGCTGTCTATGCATATAGGATATCTACCCAACTCTCCATATATTAGATTATTTGGGGTTTTCTTGCCCACACCCATATATTTTTTACAGGCAAACAAGTGTATATTTTCTATTGCTTTATATCTAGTTAGGCCCCATGCGTCTGCTGCATTTAAGAGTAAGGGTTTAACTTGAGTATCAAACAGTTTAAAGTAAATAGCCATATCTATATGTCCTAAACTATACATAGTTTTCATTATTTCATACAGAGAGAGAGAGAGAGAGAGAGAGAGAGAGAGAAGTGAATCTCGTTAACCACAAAGGATATGTTTGGGACCAGGAGGGGGAGGGAGGAGGAGAGCTGGATTCTGGCACATGGCTCCATGGTTTCCTTGTACCTCTGTATGTCCACCTTCCCTCCTCTCTACCTCCACCCCTGTCCCTCCCCTCTCTCCCACCTCCCCTCCTCACTACCTCTCCTCACTACCTCCCCCCCTCCCCTCTCTCCCACCTTCCCTCCTCTCTACCCCCCCTCCCCTCTCTCCCACCTTCCCTCCTCTCTACCTCCACCCCCCCCACCCTCTCCCCCACCTGCCCTCCTCTCTACCTCCACCCCCCCTCCCTGGCCTCCCCCACCTTCCCTCCTCTCTACCTCCACCCCTGTCCCTCCCCTCTCTCCCACCTTCCCTCCTCTCTACCTCCCCCCCCCCCCCCCCCCCCCCCCCCCCCCCCCCTCCCTCCCTGCTTCCCCCCCCCTCTCCCACCTTCCCCCTCTCTACCTCCACCCTCCTCCCTCTCTCCCACCTTCCCTCCTCTCTAACTTAACCCCCCTCCCTCCCCTGGCCTCTCTCTTCCCCTTAACAAGCACGTCCCTTGTGGCCACAGGCCTCAATTAGGATTCAGCACTAAAACACTGTATAATCTCTGTAAGCGTTTTAAGGCCTACCATAAACTTGAGCCAGTATTTAATGTTAGGATTCAGCACTAAAACACTGTATAATCTTTGTAAGCGTTTTAAGGCCTACCATAAACTTGAGCCAGTATGTTAAACAGATACTTGATGAAAAGAACAACTCCCGTCCAATTATTTCCCTTGTTTTGGGGGAATTTACAATCCCCGCATAATTATGCAGAGTATAACAACATTGTGATATAGCCTTGGTGTTCTAGCCTATGTCAGTTAGTCTGACACAGCCTTAAGCCAAGGCGTTTTGTTGTTGATAATGTCTGCAGTGTGATGGATGTTGTGTGCATTCTGGATGTTGTTTATAATGTCTGCAGTCTGCTGAATAATTTTTGTATTCTGGTTGTTGTTTATAATGTCTGCAGTGTGGTGGGTATTGTGTGCATTCTGGTTGTTGTTTATAATGTCTGTAGTGTGGTGGGCATTGTGTGCATCCTGGATGTTTGTTGTTTGTGATATTTGAAAAAGACGATTTGTTGTAAATTCACTTGCATGCTTCGTGTTGTGTATCGAATAATTATAAAATCTACATTAATGAGTGCACGAGGCAGGCGAAAAACTTACTATATAATTTGTTTTTCACATTTTAATCTACTTGAAACAAAGGACGATCGTAGACGGATGCGTTGATAGTCTCCTGATGGTAAAACGTACATTTTTCTCTCTGAAGACATAAATGTCCTTAAACCTACCCACTGACGTCTGTTTTGGGTAAGGTCACAATTCTCTGATAATCTCTGACGCTAGCATGAGTGATGTCGGAGAGACCAGTCTATTTGTCTGTGCATGGATGTCACCTTTACTGCATACGATTTCAGCCATGTTGCTCTTTGAATCTACACACTAACATGTGCTCTCTCTCTCTCTCTCTCTCTCTCTCTCTCTCTCTCTCTCTCTCTCTCTCTCTCTCTGTGCATGTGTGTGTGTGTGTGTGTGTGTGTGTGGTTGTGTGTGTGTTATTGTTGATGCGTATGTCTACAACAGCAGCAATATGTATGCAGACTAATTCAGTAGCAGTATGGAGAACATGTTCCTATTCCTAAATGTCCACAGACGTTCCTGTCGTCCCTGGGCAGCATAGTGACCCAGCTACCGTTGGCGGACACCGTGATTGACCTGTGGAGACTGGTGGACAGCTGGGACGTCACCACCATTGTCTCTATCGGACAGATGGGTGGGGACAAGGTACATTTGGGGCACATTTTGGGGAGAAAATTTGAAATAGTCCATGATGTTCAGATTGTCCATGGTGTTCAGATTGTCCGAGCAGAAGCAGATGATTGAGAAAGCAGAGAACATGACGTGTGGGCTGTACTGTGGTCTCAAACTGACTACACGTCTTCATGAATATGACTGAGGTTTTTTTGTTAATTCTTTTTTCTTTCTTTTTGTCTTTCTTTCTAATTGTCCTTCTTTCTAATTGTCTTTCTTTCATAGAGTCCGTACGTTGTTTCGTCTTCGAGGCGTGTGTGTTTGTGTTTGTGAAACATCACGTAATCACCAGTCAATGAAAATGGAGGAAAGTAAAAGATGAATCTTTGGCAGCATTTATGTCTTCAGTCTAGGTCTTCAAACCACAAGCAGCATGCAGTCGGCTACAGTTGTCTTTGCCCTGGCCCTGTGATTCCTCACCGCAGTACTAGTTCAACAGGTGACCCTTTGTGTGCAGGACATGTCGTTACTGGCCCTGGGATACAGGACATGTGTCATTACTGGCCCTGTGATACAGGACATGTGTCGTTACTGGCCCAGTGATACAGGACATGTGTCGTTACTGGCCCTGTGATACAGGACATGTGTCGTTACTGGCCCTGTGATTCCTCACCGCAGTACTAGTTCAACAGGTGACAATTTGTGTGCAGGACACATGTCGTTACTGGCCCAAGGGCAAAGAGGAACCAGTTAGGTGTGGACCCTACACAATCAGTTTGAAGTCGACCAGCTCCTTAGGGGGCAGTCTCGTCTCCCATACCTTGGACATGAAGAAAAAGGTGAGTAGATGGTCGGGAACGTCGGCAGGTTGAGGCAAGTGTCTTGTTCCTGTAGGCCATTGAAACTGTCTGGTGGAGTGGTGTCTGCCACTAGTTTTGCTTTTACTGTGAAGCGAAAACCCCCTTTCAGATATCCGCCTTCAGTCCACCAGACAGAATGATGTTCCTAAAGTTTTGCTTTGTCTGAAAAGGGATCATGTTGACAGATACTGATAAAAAAGAAAACATCACAAACAAATGGCAACCAGACGGAATATGCATTATACTCTCAAGTAGAAACTTCAGATCAAAATATTTCAAAATTGATGCTGACTAAGACTTACAAGTGGTAACCAATTTTGATGTTTTTTCTGATGAAATGTGCATATATTTCACGTATTCAGGATGTATAGGGTTGGCAGTTCTCGACTTCTTTAAATCGTATTCAGGATGTCACACTGCAGGCAAACAAAACAAACTTGGACAGTTAGAAAGTATTATCTCTGACCGATTTCCTAATTGTATTTCAATGTGCAGACCATACAAAAAGGAAACATTATTGGCATTATCGCTTAGCTGTTGTGTATGGTCACACGATCATTGAACTGCAGCAGGGTATAGTTACAAAGCAAAATTATGCAGACTAGGGAACACCACTTTTCCTCTGAACTGCAGCACAGTATAGTTACAGGGCAAAATTATGCAGAGTAGAGAACACCACATTTCATCTGAACTGCAGCACAGTATAGTTAGAGGGCAAAAATTATGCGTGCCAAATCTGAACTGAAGTGTTGTTTTTTACCCATCATACTGTTTTGCCGCCATTTTCCTCTGAATATTGATGGAGCAGCGACTCGTTGCAGCATTCTAAAATCGAGGAGTATTTTATTTAAACTTACCACAGTTACATCACAAAACAACATGTAATATAATGCAGGTTACAAAGCAACTTGCACTATAAGGTATTCACTTTTTTCTCTGAATTGAAGTAAGTAACAATACAAACCAACATTACGTGGAGTAACACAGAGCATTTTTATATGAACTGTCTCACAATAATGCTATAAAATATTATTCTGCAGTGCTACAAGAAGTAACTGCAATAGGGTCAGGGTGCAAGAGAACATTTTGCCTTCAGCTGCAATAAGAAGTAGCGATATGCTAAATAACACACATCAATTTTCTTCTGATTTCCAACTCATTTCTCTGTAAAGACATCCCGCACTAAAGGGAGATCATCACGGATGCACATGCTGTGACTTGTTTCTCTATTGTTTCTTTTATGCAACACCTGCTACTGAGCGAGTTGTAACCGACTCGTTAGAGGACGTTAGTCAAGAGTTACGTTTCATTGTTCACACTACACATTCAGTATCGTGCGTTTGACTCGCTGTCAGAGGGAACCAGTCGAGAGGTATGTCGTATTTTTCATGCTTGAAATATGCTGGAAATTGTATTTGTCACACTCACAGGGCACCAGCCGAGAGGTCCAGGTGCTGCATTACGAGGCTTGGACGGGAGAAGTTGCTGACAATATGTCTGACCTCCTCCATCTGCTGGATATACTGCACACCTCACATGAACAATCCACGGAGGAACCAGTCATGATTCAGTGCATGTAAGTACTGCAACCTCATATAAACAATCCACGGAGGAACCAATCATGATTCAGTGCATGTAAGTCGGGAAGAGAATGACCAATACCAGTCTCAGTGTCAAGAAGTATAGAAACATTTAAAAGAGAGAAATGAAAACTTCAGCCCATGTCATTCGCTGTTCAGGGTCAAAGGTGGGCTTCCCATCCACACTTCATCTCCCACTGGTGCATGGAGCGTCTCCTGTACCCCCTCCACTTTGCCCTGCCATCTACCCATACTCCCCCTGCCCCTTCCACTCTCTACTGCACATGCCTGCCACCTGCCCATACTCCCCCTGCCCCTTCCACTCTCTTCAGTCTTCTGCACATGCCAGCCACCTGCCCACACTCCCCCTGCCCCTTCCACTGTCTACTGCACATGCCTCCACCTACCCACACTCCCCCCTGCCCCTTCTGCTCTCTGTTGCACATGCCTGCAAACTCACGGAGAGCCATAAACAGATGTCGGGCAGCTGTAGAACAGATATATGGAAGACATAATCTTGGCTTGTTTAAATATCCCATCTGCAGGAACTGTCAGTTTGTTTCTCAGTGTATCAATTGTTCGGCTGCATTTGATGTGGGGTTGATGCGACAGACGTTTGATTGGCCTGAAATCCCCGCAGCACTTTGTCTTTAGTCAGGGACAAAAGGGATGAAGTGTTGCAGTGAATCCATTCTTTAACATTGTCCACACAGAACTTTTTTGTTTGCTTCTAGGATGTCCTTGCTCCGCAGCACTGCTCCTTGTCAGACGGTCTCGGCATGGAGTGATGGCTAGATTCGTCGTTGCTCCATGCATAACTGCTCCTTATCAGATGGTCTGAGGCATGGAGTCATGGCTAGATTCGTCGTTGCTGGAGTCATGGCTAGTTTCGTCGTTGCTGGAGTCATGGCTAGATTCGTCGTTGCTGAAGTCATGACTAGATTCGTCGTTGCTGGAGTCATGACTAGATTCGTCGTTGCTGGAGTCGTGTACTAGATTCGTCGTTGCTGGAGTCATGACTAGATTCGTCGTTGCTGGAGTCATGGCTAGATTCGTCGTTGCTGGAATCATGACTAGAGTCGTCGCTGCTCCACAGCACTGCTCTATGTCAGATGGTCTCGGGCATGGAGTCATGACTAAATTCGTTGTTGCTGGAGTCATGGCTAGATTTGTCGTTGCTGGAGTCATGGCTAGATTTGTTGTTGCTGCATGCGGAACTGCAAGTTGTCAGATGGTCTCGGGCATGGAGTTATGGCTAGATTCGTCGTTGCTGGAGTTATGGCTAGATTCGTCGTTGCTGGAGTCATGACTAGATTCGTCGTTGCTGGAGTCATGACTAGATTCGTCGTTGCTGGAGTCCTGGCTAGATTCGTCGTTGCTGGAGTCATGGCTAGGTTCGTTGTTGCTGGAGTCATGGGTAGATTTGTCGTTGCTGGAGTCGTGGGTAGATTCGTTGTTGCTGGAGTCATGGCTAGATTCGTCGTTGCTGGAGTCATGGCTAGATTCTTCGTTGCTGGAGTCATGACTAGATTCGTCGTTGCTGGAGTCATGACTAGATTCGTCGCTGCTCCGCAGCACTGCTCTATGTCAGATGGTCTCGGGCATGGAGTCATGACTAAATTCGTTGTTGGTAGAGTCATGGCTAGATTTGTCGTTGCTGAAGTCATGGCTAGATTTGTCGTTGCTGGAGTCATGGCTAGATTCGTTGTTGCTGCATGCGGAACTGCTCTTTGTCAGATGGTCTCGGGCATGGAGTTATGGCTAGATTCATTGTTGCTCCATGCGGAACTGCTCTTTGTCAGATGATCTCGGGCATGGAGTTATGGCTAGAACCGTTGTTGCTCCATGCGGAACTGCTCTTTGTCAGATGATCTCGGGCATGGAGTTATGGCTAGATTCGTTGTTGCTCCCTGCGGGCAGTTACTAACTGCCACAAGTTGTTCTAACCTGCAGGTGTTCATGTTGACTCACTGTCAGATGTAGCCTGTCATATACTCCTTGTGTGAGATGCATCTGAAGTAGTCATTCACTTTGATGTACACTGGCATTAATTGCATTGGTAATGTAGTACAGCATGTTTTATGGGACAGGTCCATATGTTTGTGTACTTTCTTGGGATATCATTTTGCGTTAAATCTAAAATTTAGTGTGATAAGACGTCTTTCGTCTGTAAATTAGTTCCTCCTGAAGAAAGGTCTCAGAAAGGAATTTCTGCTTTTGTATTTTACAGTTACACGCATTGTGTGTTGCTTGTGTTCGTGTTGTGTGAGCAGGGTTTTAATTTTGACGTTAACAATGGTTTTGAGTCAGCTGTTCAAATACTTTTGATGTCAGAGACGGCGTTGCCAAGAGCGGAGTACTGTGTGCCCTGTGGGACGTCATCAGCCGTATGACATATGACGATGATGTTGACGTCTACATGGCTGCTCGGCACGTGCACACCGTGCGTTCTGAAGCCATCAGCTCTGTGGTCAGTGAATTGTGCATATCAGGAGCTGTCAGCTCTAATGCTATATTATGTAATATTGTGTTATATTGGTTTTTCTGTTTTAATTCTTTCCATGTCAGTGTTTAATGCACTTTGGACTTGTGGCTTGGTTAATTCTTCCCATGTCAGTGTTTAAAGCACTTTGGACTTGTGGCTTGGTTAATTCTTCCCATATCAGTGTTAAAAGCACTTTAGACTTGTGGCTTGGTTAATTCTTCCCACGTCAGTGTTTAATGACTTTGGGCTTGTGCTGTTAATTTCCATGTAGTGTTTATGTCTTGGCTTGTGGCTTGGTTAATTCTTCCCATGTCAGTGTTTAATGTACTTTAGGCTTGTGGCTTGGTTAATTCCTCCCATGTCAATGTTTAATATACTTTGGACTTGTGGCTTGGTTAATTCTTCCCACGTCAGTGTTTAAAGCACTTTGGACTTGTGTCTTGGCAAGTGGAGTGTGACTGTGTCTCGGCAAGTGGAGTGTGACTTGTGGCTTGGCAAGTGAAGTGTGACTCGTGGCTCGGCAAGTGGAGTGTGACTTGTGGCTTGGCAAGTGGAGTGTGACTTGTGTCTTGGCAAGTGGAGTGTGACTTGTGGCTTGGAATGTGGAGTGTGACTTGTGGCTTGGCAAGTGGAGTGTGACACGCATCATGGAGGCCAGTTTACATGTAGTCATGGCTTTCTGAAAAAAACAAATTCCCCATTCCATGGAGCATCTTCTCTGCCTTGGACTTTCTGAAAAAAAAGATCCGGAAAAACTGTGTTCGACGGAGCTTCGTCTCTGCCCTGGACTTTCTGAAACACATTCCGGAAAACTGTATTCCAATAGGCTTCATCTCTGCCTTGGGCTTTCTGAAACACATTCCGGAAAACTGTATTCGAAGGGGCTTCATCTCTGCCTTGGGCTTTCTGAAAAGTATTCCGGAAAACTATATTTGATGGAGCTTCTCCTCTGCCTCGGAATTTCTGGAAAAAATTAATTCTGGAAAACTGTATTCGAAGAAGCTTCTTCTCTGCCTTAGACTTTCTGAAAAAAATCCATAAAAGTGTATTCGAAGGAGCTTCTTCTGCCTTGGGCTTTCCGGGAAAAAAAAGTTGAAAACTGTATTCGAAGGAGCTTCTTCTCTGCTTTGGGCTTTCTGAAAAAAAAAATTCCGGAAAACTGTATTCGCTGGAGCTTGTTCTCTGCCTTGGAATTTCTGTCTCTTGTCTTGGACCAGAGAAATTGAGCTAACTGATGGCCCTGTCTACAGGCTACACTCAGGATAAAAGCCAAACACTGTGCTGCACTGTATTCTATTGTGCCACATTACTTTGTATTGTATTGCAGGTTATTAGATGTTGCAGGTGGTTGAACAAAATGGGTGGTGCATTACTAATGCTGTTTCAGAAAATATTTTTAGTTAAACACTTCCTTTTTTTTTAAATTAAGAGAAAATGTGCATCGATTGGCTGTGTGAGTATATGCATGAGGTGTGTATGTTTGCGTGTGTGTGTGTGTGCGTGCGTGCGTGCGTGCGTGCGTGTGTGTGTGTGTGTGTGCGTGTGCGTGTGTGTGGGCAGCACTGTGTCATGGTGTGTCTTTTTTTCAGATGTTCTACCAGTTAATCTCTGATTGTAGAACATTTGTCTTTTTAACACTAGAAACATTGAAAATGTGCTTGTATCCGAGAAAGTATGACTGATGTTCATAAACTTTATTACACATAAACTTTGTTTGAATTCAGCTAATTGTTGAGAACTGTTCATTCATGTATCAAGTTATGAAGATTTAACTGAATCAGGTGAACACTTCATACCCTAGTTTATAGACTGTTCATTCGTTTGTTCATGAACCAGGTTATGAAGATTGAACTGAATCAGGTGAACACTTCATACCCCATTTCATAGACCCACTAAGCTACAGTGTCAACACTTCATACCCTATTTCATAGACCCACTAAGCTACAGTGTCAACGCTTGATACCCTATTTCATAGACCCACTAAGCTACAGTGTCAACACTTCATACCCTATTTCATAGACCTACTAAGCGACAGTGTCAGCACTGCATACCCTATTTCATAGACCCACTAAGCTACAGTGTCAACACTTCATACCCTATTTTGATAGACCCACAAAGCTACAGTGTCAACACTTCATACCCTCTTTCATAGACCCACTAAGCTACAGTGTCATGACTTTATGACGTTTGTTGCAGGTCCAATATCGGTTTATCTATGAGGTCATCCAGCAATACAGGAACTCGAAAAACATCTACGCCAACACATAAAGCCTCAGTGGACATCTGTGAAACTGATATCAAGCAGTATGCGTTTGTCTGCCTTTCAGCCTGTCTGGATATCTGGCACGCTGTTTTGCATCTCACTATACCATGGGCAGCATGGCTCGGGATGGCTCAATCACTCCCCCACCTTGCTACATTTCGTTGTCTTTAACATGAACAAGCTTCAGCAGTCATTATTTTTCTTTTTTTTTTTTTACCCCATAGCTTTACCGCTGTTGTTTTCCTCGTTGGGCCTTCCATCCGACATGTGTGTTACTAGAAGTCAGAGATGAAACAGGAAGGTGTTGAGGTCACTCGAACAGATATCTTAGTTCATGAAATGTGTGTTACTAGAAGTCAGAGATGAGACAGGAAGGCATTCAGGTCACTCCAACACATATCTGAGTTCAAGAAATGTCCGATACAGTCTTTCCAAATGAAATCTTCAGCTTTTATTCGTGATGCTAAGTCTGCTAAGGTCTGAAGTACCATTTCAAGCTGAGTGCTTTGGTCATGGAGGTACTGGTTTCAGAAAGCCAGTTCGAGTTAAACCGCGAATGTTAACACGAATATTGTTATTAAGTATTTGTACAGTAATTAAAGATTGTTGAAAGTCTTTGACTTGCAAAAGATCCTTTTCAATGTTTTATTTCTTTGAGGTCGTTTAGAAGAGGATCTTCATCTACATTCCGGTCCTGAAAATGTGTTTACATAAAAGCAGTAAGACGTTAGTATGTGAAACATAACCTGTGGAGACAATAAGATGAAACGCCTACAGGGCATGACCAATGCCTCCTATTCATAAATCTGTGCACAATCAGAGTTTTGTTACTTTTTATCACTTTTGATAGTCTGGGATGTATATCACAATATGTACTATGTTATGATTAGGTTTTGTGGCATCTCATATCAATTGTACGATATTAACATTTTTTGTCAGAACCGTATGACCTCTCTCTGTCTCACTGTTTCTCTCTGTCTCTCTCTTTGTCTCTCTGCCTCTGTCTGTCAGTCTGTCTGTCTATCTGTCTCTGTCTGTCTGTATCTCTCTCTCTCTCTCTCTGTCTTTGTGTTTCTATTGGAGTTTCGTTCGTCCATCTCTTCGTCACCCTATCAATTCTCTTTGTCTCCTTATCGATCCTCCAAATGTATGAACACCAAAACGTTACTGTGAGCAAACAAACCAAACAAACAAACCAAGCAAACAAGTAAAAACAAAACGAAATGCACACACAAGAGCACTAATACTGAGCCAGACAAAGATAGATGTGTGCGTTTGTGTGTGTGTGTGTGTGTGTGTGTGTGTGTGTGTGTGTGTGTGTGTGGTCAGGGGTTCTTTCGGCATAAAATACGTCTGTAACGACTGAAAATTCTGTGCTTGTATTTTCCGGTTTTTGGCCACTTTCTTTGACACTGTCTTTTTATTTTCATCTGGCTTAACATCTCATCCGCTGTTTGCTTGGACTGTGTGGCTCATTCTCCTGGCTTCTGTCACAAAGTCTTTACACTTTTCTTCTGCCAGAAATTCTTGACACTTTCTTCTCCCAAAACGTCTTTACACTTTTCATCTGCCAAAAAGTCTTTACCCTTTTTTTCTGCCAAAAAGTCTTTACACTTTTCTTCTGCCAAAAAGTCCTTACACTTTTCTTCTGCCAAAAAGTCTTTACACTTTTCTTCTGCCAAAAAGTCTTTGCACTTTTCTTTGCCAAAAAGTCTTTACACTATTCTTCTGCCAGAAAAATCTTTAAACTTTTATTCTGTCATAAAGTCTTTACGCTTTTCTTCTGCCAAAAAGTCTTTACGCTTTTCTTCTCCCAAAAAGTCTTTACACTTTTCTTCTCCCAAAAAGTCTTTCCACTTTTCTCGCTAGAAAGAATATAACTCAGACTGCAGACAAAGACACAATAACACATGAAACAAGCTGTAAAGTAACGTAGATTTTGTACACCATATAAAACAGATCACCATATTTTTTTTCAAGTATGTCTTCTTTAGGCGTTACGAACAGTTTACAAAAATGTATATGAAAAATGTCTCCCCGATAGTAATCAGCGTGAGAATTCCTTTTTGTTTCGTTGCAATTTAAAGCATGCCAGCGTTTTGGTACAATGTGTTGACTATGTAATAACAATGTTAACATTTTTGAGTGTGGATAGCAGCTGTTCATTCTGGGATTTTTGCTTTTCCATATAGTTATTTTATGTATTTTTTGTTACATTTAACAGTTGTGAAAGAAAGATCGATACTGTTTTTATACCGTAACCATAAGCCAAATTGAACGGGTGTGCCCAGAACCGAGCCTTATTATAGCTGACTTAAGAATGTCAATAGATCAGCCATTTTGATGTTAACTCATTCTTTATATACAGGTATTTTAGCTCTGTGTGTGTGTGTGCGTGTGCGTGTGCGTTGTGTGTGTGTGTGTGTGTGTGTGTGTGTGTGTGTGCCCTAAAGGGTCCTGTGCTGGATGGGCTGTGTAAAATGTGAAACTAAAAAAAAAACAAATGTATGTAATACATTCTAACATTATAATGATGTACGTCTTTGTGAGTCTTACTTGAACATTTGTAGATGAGTTTGTGTTTTCTCACCTAGTGCTACTAAGAATGTCAATTCTTGATGGGCCTACAACAACTGTGAAAAAAAGTGTGTTAACGAAAAACGTATTTGTTTATCAGCTATAAAGACATATTTTTGTTATGGTTATAGCGTCAGGAGTTTTGTCGTTGATATTCCAGTTACAACTTAATATCTGCGCTATAAGGGACATATTAACCTTTGATCGTATGCTGACGTAGCTCTCAGTCCTTGATGAATGCTACTGAATATGTTGAACGCTATCGTTATGGAAGGTACTTCATGTGTTAGAAAGATTGCTGTTTGATTGTGCGTTTTTTTTTCAAACCAGCATACACAGGTTTTTTTTTTGTTTTTTTTTTTTTTTTTGGCTGTCCCAACCTCTGCACCACCTCAGAGGCAGTGCACCCACGCCGCTCATTCCGACATCCTCTCCACAGCGACAGCCCGGTCAGCCCCGCCGCAGCCCCGGCACCGGCAACCCACAGGGGGCAGTCAATGTCAAGTCGTCAAGAGGCAACCCACCAGAGGAGATACTGCACTGCTGCCGAGTCACTTCGGTGGTGTTCAGTGGTGCCTGTTCTGATCTAACATACGCAGGACACCACCTACTAAGCCCCCTACTGACGACAATAATTGCTTAGTCGCGGAGCCGGCGCGAGTGAGCTCTCCCTCCGGAGGGCGCCACCACGTCCGTCCAACGACATCCCCCATGGACTCGCCAATACCGGTGACCCCGACGGAACCAAACCAAGGCCACAGACGCGGAGAGGACATCGAAATTGTGGTCACCATGAGAGCAGGGCATGAAGGGCCACAGAACTTGAGACATTTTTTTTTTAATGCTGATCGATGAGAATAAGGATGATTAAGATGATGCTACGGATTTCCATTTCGGTCTGAGACTACATGACAGGGCTGTACTCTACGCTTCCTTTCATAACATATCCCGGCGTCAACCAGGCCCGAGAGATACATGCACCTGCAGTGTTGGTCAGAAAATTTGAGCAACACTCTCGGAAACGCATCCATTAAGCGGATGAAACTCGACTGTGTGGTCCCAGTCTTCCCAACTGAGTCCGCAGCAAACTCAACTCTGGGTAGGAGCCGGTCGGGGCAGAAAAACCCACATGACTCTGATGGGATTCGAACCCACGACCTCCCAGCCGGGAGTCCGCAACGCTAACCACTTCGCCACGGCGGCTGGTAGCATACACAGAGTTCTTCAAGTTTAATTCTATCTCAAAACATCACTTACTGACTCACGTGTGTAACAAATGGACTCACTGCAATCGACGTGCTTCGTGTGTGTGTGTGCGTGCGTGTGTGTGTGTGTGTGTGTGTGTGTGTGTGTGTGTGTGTGCATGGATTTTTTTTTCGCTCGGGAATTACAAGTTGTAGCATAACCAAACTTGGCAAAGTAATCAGAACCTGTAAGCATGTTCACACTATTCCCTGCTTGAAGACGACATTGAAGTGGAAAGGCCATAAATCTATGACAACAGTTTCCTCAATATTTTCAATACAACAAAATTGACATTTTCCTGTGTGTTTTTTTTCAGTATTGATTTATACTTTCATTATAATGTAAGTGATCTTTCACGTATCTATTTTAACAAATATTATGTTACGTTCTATCAGGGTCAGACCATTTAATGCAATCTCTACTATGCAAGATGCAGATGTGAATGCATTCAGTACTATTTCTAGAGCCAGTATAGGCCGTCAAATATTTCATCACATATGGCTGATGTCGCGCATTCAGAATACGTCGCCATTGTCACGTTGGCTTTCGGTCAAGGATGATAGAGTGAGGAGACTATCAAGAATGAGGCTGAATGCTACGTTTTGGGAATGAAGAGAATGTTTAGGCAGGGATGTAAAGGAAGGGTGGAGGAAAATTGTGAGGGTATGTGTGTGTGAGTGTGTGTGTGTGTGTGTGTGTGTGTGTGTGTATAGGAAACGTAATGCCACGCATTCTTTGCAGGTGTGGTGGTTTGTGTTGGTTGGCTGTGTACCTCTGCAGTAGCCGTGTGGTTCAGGCCATATCCATGAATACGTCACTGGGCTGTTTTGATTTTTCCCCAAGACCTTTGCTTTTGTTAACAATCCCTGGCAGACACACGCCTCTTTGTCATCATCTGGATGTTGGCATTTGAACAAAAGCAGAACAGGCCGTCAGCTTTGGTAATGTCGGGGTGGGGTGGAGCAGAACAGGCCGTCAGCTTTGGTAATGCCGGGGTTGGGTGGAGCAGGAAAGCCCGTCAGCTTTGGACAGGTCGGGGTGGGGTGGAGCAGAACAGGCCGTCAGCTTTGGTAATGTCCGGGTGGGGTGGAGCAGAACAGGCAGTCAGCTTTGGTAATGTCCGGGTGGGGTGGAGCAGGAAAGGCTGTCAGCTTTGGTAATGTCGGGGTGGGGTGGAGCAGGAAAGGCCGTCAGCTTTGGTAATGTCGGGGTGGGGTGGAGCAGAACAGGCAGTCAGCTTTGGTAATGTCGGGGTGGGGTGGAGCAGGAAAGGCAGTCAGCTTTGGTAATGTCGGGGTGGGGTGGAGCAGAACAGGCCGTCAGCTTTGGTAATGTCGGGGTGGGGTGGAGCAGAACAGGCAGTCAGCTTTGGTAATGTCGGGGTGGGGTGGAGCAGAACAGGCAGTCAGCTTTGGTAATGTCGGGGGTGTGTGGAGCAGAACAGGCAGTCAGCTTTGGTAATGTCGGGGTGGGGTGGAGCAGAACAGGCCGTCAGCTTTGGTAATGTCGGGGTGGGGTGGAGCAGAACAGGCCGTCAGCTTTGGTAATGTCGGGGTGGGGTGGAGCAGAACAGGCAGTCAGCTTTGGTAATGTCGGGGTGGGGTGGAGCAGAACAGGCCGTCAGCTTTGGTAATGTCGGGGTGGGGTGGAGCAGAACAGGCAGTCAGCTTTGGTAATGTCGGGGTGGGGTGGAGCAGAACAGGCAGTCAGCTTTGGTAATGTCGGGGTGGGGTGGAGCAGAACAGGCAGTCAGCTTTGGTAATGTCGGGGTGGGGTGGAGCAGAACAGGCCGTCAGCTTTGGTAATGTCGGGGTGGGGTGGAGCAGAACAGGCAGTCAGCTTTGGTAATGGGGTGGTGCAGAAAGGCAGTCACTTTGTAAGTCGGTGGGGTGGGATAGATCACTTTGACGTGGGTGTAGTAAAAAACAGACTATCACTCATTAAGGAATGTGTCCATCATGGGAGAAGTAACAGATAACCAACAATAGTTAAAATGTGTCCATCATGGGGATGAATAAACAGACTAATCCAACAAATATTAAAATGTGTCCATCATGGGGATGAATAAACAGACTAATCCAACAAATAATTAAAATGTGTCCATCATGGGGATGAATAAACAGACTAATCCAACAAATAATTAAAATGTGTCCATCATGGGGATGAATAAACAGACTAATCCAACAAATAATTAAATGTGTCCATCATGGGGATGAATAAACAGACTAATCCAACAAATAATTAAAATGTGTCCATCATGGGGATGAATAGACAGACAAATCAAGCAACAAGATTAACATGTGTCCATCTGGCATGCATTAAGACATCCACACATAGATCTACTGCTGTCCCTGCATTAAGTCCCACTACTTGCCTCTGTCCCTGCATTGAAGTCCCACTACTTGCCTCTGTCCCTGCATTAAGTCCCACTACTTGCCTCTGTCCCTGCATTAAGTCCCACTACTTGCCTCTGTCCCTGCATTAAGTCCCACTACTTGCCTCTGTCCCTGCATTAAGTCCCACTACTTGCCTCTGTCCCTGCATTAAGTCCCACTACTTGCCTCTGTCCCTGCATTAAGTCCCACTACTTGCCTCTGTCCCTGCATTAAGTCCCACTACTTGCCTCTGTCCCTGCATTAAGTCCCACTACTTGCCTCTGTCCCTGCATTAAGTCCCACTACTTGCCTCTGTCCCTGCATTAAGTCCCACTACTTGCCTCTGTCCCTGCATTAAGTCCCACTACTTGCCTCTGTCCCTGCATTAAGTCCCACTACTTGCCTCTGTCCCTGCATTAAGTCCCACTACTTGCCTCTGTCCCTGCATTAAGTCCCACTACTTGCCTCTGTCCCTGCATTAAGTCCCACTACTTGCCTCTGTCCCTGCATTAAGTCCCACTACTTGCCTCTGTCCCTGCATTAAGTCCCACTACTTGCCTCTGTCCCTGCATTAAGTCCCACTACTTGCCTCTGTCCCTGCATTAAGTCCCACTACTTGCCTCTGTCCCTGCATTAAGTCCCACTACTTGCCTCTGTCCCTGCATTAAGTCCCACTACTTGCCTCTGTCCCTGCATTAAGTCCCACTACTTGCCTCTGTCCCTGCATTAAGTCCCACTACTTGCCTCTGTCCCTGCATTAAGTCCCACTACTTGCCTCTGTGTCCCCTGCATTAAGTCCCACTACTTGCCTCTGTCCCTGCATTAAGTCCCACTACTTGCCTCTGTCCCTGCATTAAGTCCCACTACTTGCCTCTGTCCCTGCATTAAGTCCCACTACTTGCCTCTGTCCCTGCATTAAGTCCCACTACTTGCCTCTGTCCCTGCATTAAGTCCCACTACTTGCCTCTGTCCCTGCATTAAGTCCCACTACTTGCCTCTGTCCCTGCATTAAGTCCACTACTTGCCTCTGTCCCTGCATTAAGTCCCACTACTTGCCTCTGTCCCTGCATTAAGTCCCACTACTTGCCTCTGTCCCTGCATTAAGTCCCACTACTTGCCTCTGTCCCTGCATTAAGTCCTACTACTTGCCTCTGTCCCTGCATTAAGTCCTACTACTTGCCTCTGTCCCTGCATTAAGTCCACTACTTGCCTCTGTCCCTGCATTAAGTCCCACTACTTGCCTCTGTCCCTGCATTAAGTCCCACTACTTGCCTCTGTCCCTGCATTAAGTCCTACTACTTGCCTCTGCCCTGCATGTAAATCCCACTCACATTTGTCCTTCATTGGTCTCTGGTGTGTGTTCACACACGTGAATCCTGCAGGCCTTTCTTGTTCTGTCTATGGCAAGACAACAACTGTTCAGATGTGTTTCTCTTGTACTGTCTATGGCAAGACAACAACTGTTCAGATGTGTTCCTCTCGTACTGTCTATGGCAAACAACAGCTGTTCAGATGTGTTCCTCTTGTACTGTCTATGGCAAGACAACAACTGTTCAGATGCATTCCTCTTGTACTGTCTATGGCAAGACAACAACTGTTCAGATGTGTTCCTCGTGCATGTTGTGTTGAAATCATCGTTTGTTACTCCATTGAAGAAATGATTATGAACTAAACTGTATGAGGTGTTGACCAGTTCCCCTGGAACATGCTGTGGACACTGTGTTCCGTCAGCTCTTTTTCCGGTGTTTTCATGACTGGTTTCTGTCATAAGTTGTCTACCCCAACAAGTCTGCTTACTTGTGATGGTTCCCAGCTATCTTACATGTTTAGAGTGTTATTGAAAGCATACACATGGAAACCAGCCGTTCGTTATACAGTATTTGTTGGTATAAAAACGTTTTTAGTAAGTATTGATACAATACCAGATGTCTTGTTCATTAGATCCAGTTGCTTTCTTTGCAAACTTTAAGTGATACTTATGACCTAGTAACTGGAATATAGTGGTGCAGGTATTTCTGTAATAACTCGGTCCTCTACGTGTGTGTGTGTGTGTGTGTGTGTGTGTGTGTGAGGGTTAGTATGAAGATGGTCATAGAATGCTGCTGTCTGTGCAATTAGTTTGGCTGTAAATAGTGCGTAGAACAATATTTCACGTCAGTATTGTCGTTATATTGTTCACATATGTAACTTGCATCAGTTATTGATAACCAGTGCGTGCCATATACTTCGTTTCTACTGAAAAAAATGTCTGAAGTTTTTTGTTGTGCACAAACCTGTTTGTCGTTCACAAGATGACCAATTGGTAATATGTATCCATTCCAACATCATCATCAATTCTGTTCTCATGCATCAATCACATGATCAATTTGTAATCTGTATCCATTCCAAGATCATCATCAATTCTGTTCTCATGCATCAATCACATGATCAATTGGTAATCTGTATCCATTCCAACATCATCATCAATTCTGTTCTCATGCATCAATCACATGATCAATTTGTAATCTGTATCCATTCCAAGATCATTTTCAATTCTGTGCTGATGCATCAATCATCAACACCAGGCTTGCTGTTTGTTGTGGCGCCAGTCCTTATTTTGTACGCTTAGTTCCTGGGGCACGTCTTTATGTCAGTTTTGTTTTAGAATTGTTCATCCATTGTAACAGCAGCATGCCTTTTGTCACTATTTCACTTGTCTTATATTTGGTTAGAAATGATTATCTGGTTCGTTCGCAATGACTGCTGCAAGATTGGTGAAGGCAACATTTTGCAGGTTCCTGCAAGAAGTCACGAAACCAGTGAATCGTTGTTAATATTTGGCAAACGTATAAAACTTATATACAAACCAGTGAATCGTTGTTAGTATATTTGATAAACGTATTTATGCCATGTAAGCATGAAAACACTTGGAATCTGGCATAAAACAGTTCCATGAATTTTAGCTTCAGGAGCAAAATTTAATCTTCATCCGAGATTTCTTCTCTCCTTCCGAAACCTAATGTGGACATTTCTCCATGGTAAACATGTTTGTTTTGTTTTTAAGTGTCCCCTTCTCCCAGATGTATAGTTCTCATGGAGCATTTCTTCCGCGTCCATTCTTGATGGTATCCAGTGTTGTGTGTGTGTGTGTGTGTGTGTGTGTGTGTGTGTGTTTTATCAGGATATCGCAGTTGAGAAGACACAACTTTGCTGTACAATTCGTCAATGCATTCGTTCCATAAGGGAACAAACTGAAATACAGTTAATAACAAAATGCGCAGAAGAATCTACAATGTTGCTTTTTTAACGATTTTTGATATAGTTACAAGTCAGTAGCAAGCACATTACTACAATAGCCCTTTTGTTGTTAACTTTGCATGTGAAAGACGTTTTATCACGGCTTAGTTTTTGTTTGTTTGTTTGTTTTTTTCAGTTTTGCACTGCTGTATTTCTAATAGCCAAATTGCTTGTTTGAAAGAAGGTATTTCTATCTGCTTCATAGTATTCAGTGTGTTCCTTCATTCTATTAACAAGGAAGTATGTTTTCATGACAAAACATGTAGAAATATGTACAAAACTGTTTTATTAACAAACACAAAAGCAAAGAAGAAAACCTTTTGAATTATCATTGTCAGTACATCGTGTACATATGTTGCATTATTCCAGCTGTTTGCTTTTTAAGAAGTTTTGATCACGCTTATTTTAGTTCACTGCTTTTAGTTTCCTCTACTTTATAACAATGTGCTTGTTTGAAAGAAAGAATTTCTACCTGCTTGGTAGCATCTATTACGCTTTTATGGGATATTGCATTTGGTAGACTCCAGTCATGTTTAATCTACGTCGTCGTATCCATGGTATTAAGAGAATTATATACAATATTCATCACAGAACTTATAGAAATATGTGTGATACTCTTATAAACAAACTTAACAACAAATTAGATTTTTTTTTACTATCATTATGAGTAAGCAGTTATAACATGCAGAAATATTGTTGTTATTGTTGACTTAAAGCTAAGAAAAGACGTTTTGTTTGCGGCTTTTTAAAATACTATTTTTCCACTGCTTTTTGTTGAAAAAAACTGCGTGTTTGAAAGAAAGTATCTGTATTTCATTTACTAAATTTTGTCAGATATCATCACGGCTTTTTTAATTCTGAGTTCTGTTTCATTTACCACACTTATTTAATTATTTGTCATAAGTGAAAGTCTGAAGTATGGTTTTAATGATTCATATTAGTCAGATTGCTTTAATGCCTGTTTATTTCTAGGTACGAAAAATGTTTAAGTGCTTAACGACTAGCATGCAATCAACGGATGACACAAAGTACGCGCTCGCGCGCGCGTGCACACACACACACACGCACGCACGCACGCATGCACGCACGCACGCAACTGCAAACATTTACATCATGTTTTAAAAGACAGTATGATTAATGACATAGGGAATTATAACTGCTGATGGGTATCCAATATTGGGAGTGCACGTTCATCTATAGCAATTCATCAAAATCTTTTGGATACATTGAAATGGCAGAATGCATCTCACACGCCATTCATGATGACAAAACAGGTTCGGCACAAAACCTGCAGCAGAAACAGAATATACCACTTTAACATTCTGGTCATCAAATGTTCAGCACGATAAAGATGTAGAAATTTTCACATCGGAATAACAAAAGCGTATCAGCGATTACAAACTGGATGAACAAAGAACGGAAACGAATAGAATTTTGTGTTAAGGCGTAGTTCAGGCTCACAAATTGCGTACCAAAAAATGACAGAACAGATTGCGAAACATACGAATCCTACGGGCACACCCGGCAAAACATGTGGCAATTCTTAGCATTAAGACAATGGAAGAAATTCAGTCTGAGACTTCGGTTGCAACATTCACTAAAGATTACAGTTTTCCACGCAAGTGTGAAACATATGGTGTTTACAGGAAGGAAACAAAGTGTCCAATAAGGTGTCTGGTGTTTACAGGAAGGGAACAAAGTGTCCAGTAAGGTGTCTGGTGTTGACAGGAAGGAAATTAAGTGTCCAATAAGGTGTCTGGTGTTTACAGGAAGGGAATAAAGTGTCCAGTAAGGTGTCTGGTGTTTACAGGAAGGAAACAAAGTGTCCAATAAGGTGTCTGGTGTTTACAGGAAGGGAACAAAGTGTCCAATAAGGTGTGTGCAAAAGAAGACACATGGTGTTTACAGGAAGGAAACGAAGTGTCCAATAAGGTGTCTGGTGTTTACAGGAATGGAACAAAGTGTCCAATAAGGTGTTTGCAAAAGAAGACATATTGTGATTAAACACAGTCTTTTACCTTTTCACACAGGAAAGTTTAGCCGAAGCGAAGCTTTCGGCCTCCATCCAGAGGCCTTCATCAGCGCCGAATGTCTCGCTGAGTGAGTTGTGTTCGGTGCCCGCGATCTCGAGATGAACTCGAGTCACGAGACCGAATAAGGGAAGTGTAGGCTGCTGGTCGGTTATGTCGCCCCTGGTCTCGGTTGAGGGAAGGAGACGTTGCCGCGATGTAGATGGCCTCCTTTACTCCTCTTTGGAACCATTTAGGTTTGTGGTCCAGGATGCTGACATTGTCCTGGGAGAACTCATGTCCGCTGATGTTCAAGTGTTCTCCGACTGGTGATGATTCTCTCTTGTGTTCTTTGATGCGGAGTTTCAATTTCCTTTCTGTTTCTCCGACGTATGTCTGGTCACAATCTCCACACTGGATCTCGTAGATTGCCCCTGATCGTTCTAGTTTGTCCGCGTTGTCCTTTGGGGCCACTAGTCTGCTTCTGATGGTGCTGTAGGGCTTAGAGTGGACCACCACACCATTCTTCCTGATCTTGCGGGCGAGGGCTTCCGTCACACCCTTGACATAGGGGATGGTGACATGTCCAAGGGTGGGGCTCGTTTTCTTGGTGGAGGGGTGGGGAGCGGTCTTCTTGCTTCCTGGTAAGTCCCAGGCCCATTTGGGGTAGCCTGAGATGCTCAGCACTTCCCGGAGGTGGCGGAGTTCCTCTTCACGGTTTGACTGGGTGGAGCAGATGGTATTTGCTCGGTGACGTAGGGTTCGGATCGCTCCCAGCTTGTGTTCTACGGGCTGGTGGCTGTCGAACTGGAGGTACTGGTCAGTATGGGTTGGTTTCCTGTACACTTGGAATGCTAAGGAGTTCCCATCTCTGGTAACCTTGGTGTCCAGCATGGCGATGCTGCCGTTCTCTTCCACTTCCCTGGTGAATTTTATGGCCGGGTGCTGTTCGTTCAGGTGGTTTGAGAATTCATCTACCATCTCTGTCTTCAGTAGGGCCATAGTGTCGTCCATGTATCTGCCCCAGTAGCGGGGTGGGGAGTGTTTACAGGAAGGAAACAAAGTGTCCAATAAGGTGTCTGCAAAAGAAGACAGTGCTTTGTACTTTTCATTGACATCACAGGGAAAAATGACGAGACTTTCAAACTGCTTCACTTCGGGTGGGAAATTTGGAATTCACTCTAGTACGATGGGGACGTAAATTAGTGCTTCTAAACGTTACTGCATGGTTGCATCTCTTCTTAGCGTGTTATTATGGAGAATATCACTGTTTTACTGATGTTGACAATTCAAGCGAATGTACGCACACGCGTTCGTATATGTGTGTGTGTGTGTGTGAGAGAGAGAGTGCGCGCACGCGTGTATGTGTGTGTTTGTGTGTGTGTCTGTGTATGTGTGTGTGTGTATGTGTGTCATACACACATATACACATGTGTGCATGTGCACGTCCACACCGACACACGCGCGCACACACACGCATACACATAAGCGCACAAATGCACACACACACACGCACATGCGCACACGCCCACATACAAAGACACACACATACACACAGATATGTACACATATAGCTATTATACAGATACGTGTGCTCACACAAACCCAAAAATCGCGCACACACACACACACACCACACACACACAGACATGTGCACACACACACACACACACACACACACATATGCAAACTTGCCTGCACGCGCGCGCCCACGCCCACGCACACACATGGGCCCATGCCCACACATCATACACACACGTGTACATCCACTACACAAAAACAACCAAACAAAACAACGACAACAACAACAAAAATGGTAGGTAGGTATTCAAGGTCTGACCAGCGCATTGGGCTAATGCGTAGGTCAGACATCCGCTTAGTCCTAGCCACGAGACCCTCTTCTTCAATTGTCACATCTTTGTTGTTAATTCATTTATCCATCAGCTTCAAATCGTGCATAGCGTGGTCTCAAAACTTAGCGGATGTTGTGTAGCGTATATGGACTAGTCCGCACGCAGTGACGCCTCCTTGATGAAACTGAAACTTCAACTGATATTCAACTCTGAATATAATTAAGTTTTTTTTGTGGGTTTTCTTTTTATAAAAACAAAC
The DNA here is from genome assembly GCA_033310375.1 of Conus canariensis. NCBI lineage: Eukaryota > Metazoa > Mollusca > Gastropoda > Neogastropoda > Conidae > Conus > Conus canariensis. The sequence continues at coordinate 66,788,554 of CM065734.1, forward strand.
GTGATATACTGATAAGCTTTCTAAAAACATAGTTGTGATGGACCTGATTCCTTTTTTTTTTTCGTGCACCAATCTTGAACACATGTTTGCTCCATATAAATGACATTATTGTATGTGAATGTCAAAGGATACATATGAATACTTAATTACTTGCATTTTGATTTGTATTTACAAAACATGAAAGTAGATCGCTATCTGTGCATGCCATATGTGAACCAATAAATAAAAGTTTTACGTATAAAATGCAGGGAATGTTGTTCTTTTATGTGAGCAAGTGGTTCACGTACATTTGGATTACTTACTACGTCGTCGATTGAAATGACGTCATGTTCATGCCGGCTTTGATCGGACCAGCGTGCACAATGTGCGTTAGGGGTTGAACACCCACACTTTATCATTCAACGTGTACATTCCACGCCCATCTTAAACGTTCTCATTCAATGTGTTCACTCCACGCCCATCTTAAACGTTCTCATTCAATGTGTTCACTCCACGCCCACCTTAAACGTTCTCATTCAATGTGTTCACTCCACGCCCATCTTAAACGTTCTCATTCAATGTGTTCACTCCACGCTCATCTTAAACGTTCTCATTCAATGTGTACATTCCACACACATCTTGCGCCGAATTTGAAAAAATAACTGATTGCTCGTTCCTCGTGTCCGTTGTCCCGAATGTTGTTTCTCTTGCCTGAAGATGACCTAATAGGTCAAAACGCGTCGTTTTGTGATGAGTTTGTCCCTTTTGTTTGGCGGCCTTACTAATAATTCTTTTTTAAATGTTAAAGGTCAAGAACTAGCTCATAACATACAAAGTTAAAGAATTTTTTTTTCAAGCAATTTTCTTTTCAGGACGTTTTTGCCTACATAGTAAAGTGCAGGCACAAGGGTTGATTTTCTCTTGTTCCTCATCAATCTTGAGACAGCTCTACAAGCTAGATGATGTGTAGCAGGCTGTGATGTCTGGCTATTTCGCCTAAAGCGCTCTTTCCTATGCAATGAAAAAACTGTTCTCAATCGACCAGCACAAAAGTAATGATTGTTATCATCATCTATCCCCACTGTCACAGACTGTAGGTGTATGAACGACCGTAATGGGGTAACGTGCAGAAACCTTCATTTCACACACTGCCCAATGATTGTTATGGGGTAACGTGCAGAAACCTTCATTTCATACACTGCCCAATGATTGTTATGGGGCAACATGCAGAAACCTTCATTTCACACACTGCCCAATGATTGTTATGGGCCAACGTGCAGTAACCTTCATTTCACACACCGCCCAATGATTGTTATGGGGCAACGTGCAGAAACCTTCATTTCACACACTGCCCAATGATTGTTAAGGGGCAACGTGCAGAAACCTTCATTTCACACACTGCCCAATGATTGTTATGGGGCAACGTGCAGATGCTTTCATTTCACACACTGCCCAATGATTGTTATGGGGCAACGTGCAGAAACCTTCATTTCACACACTGCCCAATGATTGTTATGGGGCAACGTGCAGATGTTTTCATTTCACACACTGCCCAATGATTGTTAAGGGGCAACGTGCAGATGCTTTCATTTCACACACTGCCCAATGATTGTTATGGGGCAACGTGCAGATGCTTTCATTTCACACGCTGCCCAATGATTGTTATAGGGCAACGTGCAGAAACTTTCATTTCACACGCTGCCCAATGATTCTTATGGGGCAACGTGCAGATGCTTTCATTTCTCACGCTGCCCAATGATTGTTAAGGGGCAACGTGCAGAAACTTTCATTTCACACGCTGCCCAATGATTGTTATGGGGCAACGTGCAGAAACCTTCATTTCACACGCTGCCCAATGATTGTTATGGGGCAACGTGCAGAAACCTTCATTTCACACGCTGCCCAATGATTGTTAAGGGGCAACGTTCAGAAACCTTCATTTCACACACTGACCAATAATATGATCAAAGCGCAGGGGCGTGTATGCAGTGTACACTGAACAGTCAACTAAGACCTACGCGCATCTTGTTGAGGGAGCCATTTTCCCTTCACATGGTGATAGCGGGAGAGGATGGGATGCAGGTGTGTGTAAACACCAAACGCAGAAACAGAAGATGGTACCATCTGACAAAAATAATGGCGGTACAAACAAAATCGAGTGTCTGACCTCAAAGAAACTGAATCAGAGACTGGGCTGTTTAAGGCTTGACTGTGTTTTTCATCCGTAATTCATTTTTACTGTCTGCTTATCTGTTAATGCAGGTGGCCAAATGGTTAGAGCGTTTGCCTGTGAAGCGGACGGTCGTGAGTTCGAACCTTTCATTGGGTCAGACTTTGAAAACCTCCTCTGTCCACGCAGCAATAAATAGGTACGTGATTCAGGTCAGGGAAGGTTATGAGCGGTAAAAGAACAGGTGGGCTCCGTCTTCCATCAAGCCATGCCCTTGACAAGGTGAACCTCTGACAGATTAGTGCATCCACGGCCGTTAGGCTATATAAAGTTTACATCCACGGCCGTTAGGCTATATAAAAAGTTTACATCCACGGCCGTTAGGCTATATAAAGTTTAAACTTTATCGACTTTGCTATCTATCTCTCTGTCCTCCCTCCCTCCCTCCCTCCTCCCCTCTCTCTCTCTCTCTGTATGTATGTATGTATGTATGCGAAAGCGCACGCGTTTCTCTGTCCCCCTTCTCCCTCTGTCTCTGTCTCCGTCTGTCTGTCTGTCTCTCTTCCTCTCTCCCCCCCCCCCCCCTCACTCTCTCTCGCTGTCCCTTCCACCCTTCCCCCCTCTCTCTCCTTCCCTCCCTCTCCTCTCTCTCCCCCCCCCCCTCTCTCTCTCTCTCTCTCTCTTTCTCTCCCTGCCTGTCTGTCTCGGTCTCCGTCTGACCTACAGTTTAATTCGCCTTGTTCTGTAAACGGCCTGGCTACGGGTAATCATGTAGAGTTCAGTGCAGCTGGGGGTGTTGTTGTCACAGTCTTGGGTTGTCACGCTATCCCCTCCAGGATTCCTGTACCGTTCACATCCACCGCCTCTCTGTGTGTCCGTAGATTCTGGCCGTCTGTTCTGTCCTGATCAGCTGCAAAAGTCTCAGCAGAAAAAAAACGCATTTGTGGTGGAATTTAGAATACGAATTTCTGCGGATGCTAATGTTTCATTGGTCATATGATTGGTGAGCCAAAAGGTTTGTTTACACCATGCCATCACAATGCAAAACAATCACAGATCAAAATGAATAGGACAAAATCTTAGGAAGGTTTCAGAGAAGAACACACACACACACACACACACACACACACACACATGCGCGCAAGCGCGCGCACTCACGCAAGCACGCACACACACAAAGAGATACACACACACACACACACACACGCACACACACACACACACACACATACACACACACACCACAACACCACACACAGTCGTACACATGCAACACACACACGCGCGCAACACACACACACACACACACACACACACACACACGTACGCATGCACGCACGCACTACACACACACACACACACACACACACACACACACACACACTCCACTGCATACTTTCATATTCGCAAAAACCCAATTTGACTTCAGCATATGTACATGCCACACATGCAAGCAAATGACATTAAGAGACAGAGACAAAGAGATGGAGACAGACAGACAGACAGAGAAAAAGGGCTAGCGTGCACATGCTATTAAGACGCACACACACACACACACACACACACACCACAACATGCCACACCAACTCGCGCGCGCACGCACACACACACACGCACACACACACGCACACAGATGGATATGGATGATGATTTAATTATTATGGGCCATGGCCTCTTATTAGGGGGTGGATTACATTGACAAAAATATATTGTAAAGCATGGCCTCTTATTATGGGGTGTATTACAGTGACAAAAAATATTGTAAAACATTTTGAAACAAAGCTAAAACAGCACATACTCAAGAAAGACTGTGCTTCGGAATTTGAAGGCTCTGTATAGGTACAAGGGTAATCTTTTAACGACATCCTTTTCAGTGCAGGCCATTAGTAAGATGAGTTTAAATACAGATGGTTGTCTATGTGGGGTGTGTGTGTGTGTGTGTGTGTGTGTGTGTGTATGGGCGTGTCTGTTCTGTCTAATTGTGGTTCAGAGAGAGAGAGAGTTTGTCAGCACTAAGGCCTCGTCAGTGTGCTGACACAATGCACTGGACTTCCCCGGTGTGTCTTACGGTGTGCGCTAATTGCAAGTTCTCAAACACACGACAGAAACAGAACTGACGCTTAGCTAAAGTTCTTTCTCATTGGCTGAGCGTGCTGTATTACCGCAAGAAAGGGCTGTAACCAGGACGGTCTCCAATTGTTACGTGACTATCGTAGGAAGTTCCAACCAGGGAGATTAATCTATATCTCCAAGATTGTACTCAACAATGTTAACAAATAGATACATGAAAAAAAACAAAAAAACTGAACATGTATTTGATTCATCCCAGGTGACATTTTGCACCACAACGTTCTTCCTAGGGTGACATTTTCTACCACATCATTCTTCCTGGGGTGAACCTCAACTTTTTAAAATGGAGTGACTGACGGCGGCGAACGAAGCAAAATTTAGAAAGAGAGGGTGTTAGTTACCGCCAATGACATTGACAAACAAAGCACATGACAAGACACGATGCATTTCAACCTTTTGGGTCTTCTTCAGGCGAAAAAATAAATCACATTTAACATTTAAGACAGTACAAACAAGGAACGAAAATGACTCATCTGTTGTTGTCCATGTGGTGGGAGAATAGCCACTAGGCGGAAATGACAAGAGGGATTATGGGAGAGGAAAAGGAGGGGGGGGGGGGGGGGGGGGGGGGGGGGGGGGGGGGGGGGGGGGGGGGGGGGGGGGGTTGCGTGGGGGAGGGGGGAGGGTGTGTGTGATACGATAGGGTTGTGTGTCTAGTTTAGTGGGTGGTGTGATATCTTTGTGACGGTTGTGGTAATGGTGGATTGATAATAATGGTAAGGGGGTGGGGGGGAAGGGAAACTGGGAAAAAAAATTGTATATAGAAGGGGTAAATAAGTACATGAACAGAAGAAACTGTTTAAAAAATTTTTTTTAAAAGAAGAAGAAAGTTTAGGTGAATAAAATAAATGATTTCGCTGGGTGATGAAAGAGGTGGTGGTAGTTATGCGTGGGTAGTTGTGAAAGGTGTGTGGGTAATGTTAATAAGGGAGGGAAGGGGATGGAAGATAAATGGGTGATAAGGTATGATTGGGAGGGGGGGGAGGGGGGGAGGAAAAAAAAGGAGGAGGGTAAGTGTTTGTGTGTGTGTGTGGGGGGGGGGGGGGGGGGGAGGGAAGGGGTCAAGAGGAGAGCTCATATCTCTTCATCCACTATGGGGTGGGGGGTGGGGGTGGGAGGTTGGGAGGTTCATATTAATAGTGTTGTTTAAAAAAAGTAAACAATGCTGTGGGATGATGTTCATTGTAACAGGTGAAATAATGTGTTGGCATCAATATGCTGCTGTTTGTTGAGAGAAGATAGCAGTGATCAATGAAAAACAGGGTACCATGTGTTGCACTCACACACACACACACACACACACACACACATACCTTCTTTTGCCCACTATTGAGTCTCATGTTAAACTTAGGCAAACTGGGTTTCCCTATTTCTTGTGGATTTGGGGCTTCAAATGGATGACAAATAGATTGATGATTAGTATTGCTATAAATTCAGAGCAAACGGAACTTGTAATACCTTATGTGTGTCAGAGTAGACTCGTGTGAAATAATGGGTTTATTTGATACCAGTGGGTTCCATCTAATTTAAATATTATACACTCTGTCAAACTAAGGAGGAAAAATGGGTTTCACACTTAACTTGATTTCGTTACACTCTGTCTGACAAATGACGAAAACTGAGTGCATGTATGTGTAGACTTTGTATGTATATGCAGGATAACTGCAGCTACTATATAGATAATGTGATCCAACCCATGAGGTGTCTAATAAAAATGATAGCCATCTGACATTTAAATTCTGTAGTTGAGTCTGTGTTTCACATGTTTGTTCTGCGTGTTTTTGAATGTATATTTTAAATGTATAAATGGTTCTTATTATTGTATATCTGTTTGTTTGTTTTTTTACATATACAATGGTACTTCTCGAATAAGATGCTTGCAATTGCGACTTCTCAAATAAAACTTGACATTGGACAAGGAAGAATGCGTCAGTGTTGTGGAGAGAGAAAGAGAGAGAGAGAGAGAGAGAGAGAGAGAGAGAGAGAGAGAGAGAGAGAACAGAAGTGCCATTGCTTTAAATTAAGCGAGTGAAAAATTTAAATAAACCAATATCCCTTTTTCGAAAATCCTCACATCACCGTAGCTTGTGTATCTGTACATAGTGTTCAAGTGCCTCAGCGTTTGGGATGACCCTGCAGTTTTTATTAGCCAAGGTATCTCTTCCAAATGCTGACTCCTTGAATCTGACCGCTTATCTCTGTGTGACCTTTGCCTTATACTTTAAATATAATCAGCAGATGGATGTTTGTTGTGCAGTTTCAAAGCAAAAACCTTTGCAAAGGGTAAAGCAGAGATGTCCTACGTCTGAGTTGACAACAATCAGCAACCAATGTCTTTTCACCCAAAGTTGGAGTGTGGCTGCCTATGTGGCGGGTATTTTTTTTTTTTTTTCGTGTTCTAGTATCTGGTAGCTTGTGAACTCGTTTTACCCTGTTGGGCCACCCATACTATACTTGAGAGTATTGTCAGTTTTACTCCAACTTTGTTGGGTGTTTATGCATGTCTGTATAGTTGTTTTCCTACGAAAGTGAAGTTTTCCAAATAATTTTGCCAGGGTCAACTTCCTTGTTGCTGTGGGATTTTTTACGTGCGCTAAACGCATGCTGCACACGGGACCTCAGTTTTTCGTCTGATCTGAAAGACTAGCACCCAGCCCACTGCCAATGGTCTAAGGGTTGGGGAAAGAGTCCAGGCTCAGACGGGACACACCCGGCGGGGTAATAGACAACAACCACATTTGTAATGTTCTCATCCCTATCTTGTGCATCTGTACATAGTGTTCAAGTGCTTCAGCATTTGGGATGACCCTGCAGTCTTTATAAGCCAAGGTACAAGAACAGAAAGAGAAGGTCTCTTTAAGTGTCATCCTGAAATGAAACTGGAAACAAAATGAATAAAAAAAAAGAAAAGAAAAAAAAAGAAGAAATTTAAGTGAACGTTTACGAGAAAAACTGTTGTTTGTGTTAATGATGAAAGAAAGACAAGGATGGGCGTGCAGAAAAATGAAGAATGGAAGGTATGTGTCTGACGGCATGAAGAAGAATGAAACTAGACAACAATGTAAAATTGCAAACACACATAAAAAAGAGGAAGAAGCAAATACACTCGTCAACAAAAGTCACTGACCCTTTTATGAATTAGTGAAGTTTCTTATGCTTTTTCTTTAGTTTGAAGATTTTGTTGATTTCCAACTGCATCTTTTCAAAATCTAAAATCATTTCTTTCATTAATCCTTGTTTAATGCTTTTTTGTGTGATGTGCTCCTGAAAAAGTGGTCCATGATTTTTGTTAAGGAGTCTGTATACACAAGATAGCATTCAAATACTTAACAATCACTCTTTCACATAACGATGACCAGAACAAGAATTTTACTTTCAAAACTCACCGGCCTTTTTGCCGATAGACATTAATGTAAATGTAAGATTTCACCAGAGACATGTAAAGACATTTAACTAAAAGCATCTCTCTCTCTCTCTCTCTCTCTCTATATATATATATATATATATGCTGAAAGAATTATATTTGAATAATTACACAATTATTTAAACCTAACCTATTCATCCTTTATCTTCACAAGATATTTTAATAAAAATATTTGAAATTTCTAAACAAATCTATAACAGGTCAATCATTGACAAAATAAACAAAAAATTAGCAGTCATTCTTAAAGAGAAATGAACAGAGGGCAATAATAATAATTAGTTCACAAGTGCAAATACACAGAAAAAGAAAAAAAAAAAAAGAGAAAAACTTTCATGAACCATAATTCCCAATTCAAGGCACTGATGCGAGCGTCTGAAGTCAATCTGAGAAAATACAACACAATGGGTGTTGCCGAAATTAAGCATTGACACTAGTGAAAAACTTCTTGGCATTGTGCATATCGACTTCAACATGTAATCCACCTTAATTAACAATTTTTCCATTGATACAGTCACAATGAACATTCAACATCACCAGTCCCAGAGGCCACATTCATGACTGCAGACCAGTCAATCAGATCAGCGATCTGTATGCAAACTAGGGCAAAACCATACAAAAACTGGGTGATTCACTCAATTTGCACTGCAATCGCCAAAGGGAATATCCAACCTGCACCCACAATCATGGCCGCAGCTGCCAGCACAGGAAAAATGCGCGTAAGCAGCGACTGGTCTAAAGGTAAAACAAGTCGCTTACAGTTCAAATTGACAACATTAAATGTCACATAGTATGGGAAAACCTGGCTAAAGTCGATGAGAAACATTCTTAGCAATGAACAGAAAGAGATAAATTGATTATACTTGATTCTGTGTATCTTGTCAAATTAAAACAAATGAAGCAAAGACTATACAGACAAATCATTTCTGTTTAGAGCTTTTCAGTCTGTAAAACTTCAAACTTTCAAATAATGTAGCTAGAACTGTGGTGTACGAATGTAGCATTAATTTGAGCGTCACCCGCATTGGCTACCTCCCTTCATGATTTTCAGTTTTCAAGGTCATGAATATGTCAAGGTCATGACCTTGAACCCAAACGGCACATCCTCAATACATAACCTACATGCCCCCCAAGTTTCCTCTTCCTATCTTTACTCCTTCATGGTGTTAAGCTGCAAACAAGCATACACACACACAGAGCTACTTACACAACAAAAAACACCGTCACTGCACAAACTCCGGGGTCATAAAAATGTTAAAATAATGATTTTGAACTTTCGCCTGGTTTTCCTGTACTTTGTCACAATTGTTTAAGAAGCTGGAATGTCTCTACTACAATGGAGTAAGGGGGAGGCAAAGTCAGATAGAATAAAGAATGCACGGATGAAGAATTCTAACCCACATATTAACACGGAAGCGCTCCGGCCTTTCAAACTTTAGACATATGTCATGCACTCATTATAATGACAAAAAGAACAAGGTATAAATGTATCAATAAACAATCAACCAGAATTAATTATTATTGTAAATATTTACCCATCAATGCGCAGACAAAAAGAACAAGGTATAAATGGATCAATAAACAATCGACCAAAATTAATTATTATTGTAAATACTTACCTATCAATGCACATAACGAATAAGAAAAAAGTAACCTTTCACTGGCATACTTCTAGCAAGAACGTAGCTTTACTTTTCGGTTTCTGTCGTTGAAATGGGATCCATCCACATTCATAAACAGGCTAACGTACATAATGACACAACTGATCATGGCATTGCCCCTTCGACTTACAGAGGAAGGGAGAAAAACACTAAGAAAGACCAAGTACAAAGAAGAAGGGGTACTACAAGCGAAAAGAATGAGAAAGAGAGGGAGAGAGGAGAGAGCGACAGGGAGGGGAGTGGCAGATATTCAGAGAAACCGACAGATAAACTGAGGCAGCCAAGCAAGAAACGTGAAAGAGTTACATCTGTCCATGTCGCATGAACATAACTGTATAAGCTTACAGGGCATATATATTTGAAAATTGTCATCCAGTCTTGTTTACACTCGGCCGTACAACAAATGATTTTGCATATAACCCGTCTATCATCACCATATTCAATTAGTGTCTATCCTTGAAGAGAGAGGAGATTGGGGGGAGGGGAGTAACAGTCTCACTGGATCTAATCTAATCCAATCAGACATTTTGATTCATTCTTTGTTTCTTCAGTAAGTTGTACACATAGTATTTCACGCATGTCCAACTTCTGCGGCGAAGATCTGGTTCTGAAGCTACAGCTTTCTGTGCATCATGCTTCTGGGGGACTCTGTTCATCGTAATGCAATGGGACAACTGTCTGTGCACAGCAGCTATCTCATATTTGCTCCATGGTCTCTTAGTCTGCTTTGGTGTCTTTGTCTGCGTTGGCGTCTTTGTCTGCTTTGGGGACTTGGATTTTGAAATGCACAAGTCAGGCTCTGAAGTACTCACGGTTGAGACAATTGCGGTGGATCCGGTGTGTTTTGGGGCATGACACACCGACATTCGTTCATCTGACATCTCAGCATTTTCCACCTCTACAATGTTGCTGGAGAAATCTTCATCATCTTCATCAGCGTCCTCAACATTATTTGCTTCTTTGTCAGGATCCAGCTCCTCTTTATCCAGGTCTTCACCATCTTCGTCTACGGTCAATCCCCGATTCACTCTGAAGAGAATGCTGGCCACTTTTGCTTTTTGCAAAATGTCAAGTGGTTGGCGATAAACTGACCTGTGGACACGAATGTCATGACCAAGGAAGGACGCCAGTTGGTCTTGCTTTAACTTGGAGATCTCCATGGCTTGACTTAAGGTCGCCAGCTGTTTGCGAAGAGCCGTTGCAGTGAACAAGGATGGATTCGTAACACCAGCATTCAAAGCATATTGTTTCAGAACTTCAGGTCCCCTATAAGGTGTGTGTTCCTGTCGGGGTCATGAACATGTATTCACTTTCAATCCCTAAGATGCGGCGGAGGTCAAGCAGCTTTTCAATGCTTTGAACCATCTCAGGAGTCAAAAGAATGGGCACTGCTCTATTGAACTTGCCTCTGATTTCCACTCTGTGAAGCACATGAACTAATTTCTTTTCAGTGACTGTTAGGTCATCAAGAAGCATTTCTTCTGGTGGAGCAGCTTCTGTGGCTCTGCTCTGATGGTAGTCTGACCACTTCATTCGTTGCACTTCTCCACCACGTTTTCTGTTGAAAACTGTGATGGATGCTAGTGTAGCTTTTGCCAGTGTTCCATAAGAGTCACTTTGGTTATCTTTCTGAAGAAGGGAATTCACTTTCTGGACATCTTCCAGAGATGGGATCAGTTTTGGCTTGTTCATCTTTGCTCTCTGGACGGATTGTGAAGCGCAAGCTGACACACGGTCAAACCAGTCACTTTGATACAGTGTATCAAAACGTTCACATGTCTTGTTCAGGGCAGTGTCGTCCATCATAACAGCTTCTGCTTTGAGAATCTGGGATGCTTTTTTCAAGCTGTACCCAACTTTAACACAAGTGATCCCTTTTTACACATGTTTGTGGAGTCACTGAATTCACCTAATTGTCTGGTGCAGCTGATCAGCAAGTCAAAATTGACAGGGTCAATAGCTTGAGCCAGAGATGAAACCTTCATGTTTGAATGTTTTCTCATTAACTGAGAAAGTCTGCCCAATTCTCGAAGGCGTGAGCGGATCTGACCTGGTGTATTTTCTTCAATGTCCCTGCGGTAAAATAATCTTTCGCCATATTTCAAGATCAGAGAATCGTTTCTTATGACAGAACTTATCTCATCATCTCTCATGTTTGAAATGACTTTCTGGAAGAAATTCCGTGAGACACTGCTCGACAAAGGCATCATCATTTCACCTTGCTTTACACATTGCCCTCTTCTAGGTTTAGGAGCAGTGTCAGGTTTTTGTGGACAGGTTATGTCATGTTTAACAAGAAGATATCTCAGGAAAAGTGCTTTGCAATACTGACACGCCACATACTCATTTTGCGTTGTACAGTGTTCCTTCTTTTGGTATTTGGGGATTAAGCTGCCTTCTTTGTTTTTGATGGCTTCATAATTATGTTTGAAATCACCTTCATCTTGCAGTTTTATGAACGCTTTTCTTCTTTCAGCACTCCCTTTTCTCATTTGAAGGATGGCGCAACTTCTGGTTCTAGTCGATGCACTCGTGTCAAATGTGTCGACATTTTTGTGTTCATTTTTTGACAAAACTTGCAACAATGCTGTTTACTTTTGGAGCTTTTATTCCCACGAGCAGGCTTGCCAACTGTAGCATCACCACGTTTTCCACTTTCATTAGCTGAATCACTTTTTGTGAGTTTACTTTTTTCTCCCTGGAGCACTGGAAACACAATACTATCAGAAGAACTTTCATCAGTTTCTTTTATAATTTCCTTACAAGACATTTCATTGTCTGTGTCAGGTATTATGTCAGGGTCATAATGGGATGGAAGACTTGCATTACATTCACTGTCTGATTCAAAATCTGATTCAAAATCATTGTCTCCCGAACCTGGGGCCCAGTCTGATTCAGAATCAACGAAACTAAACAAAGATATGTCACTGTCCACTTCGCTTTCATAGCCCTCCTCAAAGGAACTGGAGAAGGGATCTGCTGGTTGAGGCTGGTCTGGCATTGAGGTAGCATTGCTGCAGAATCCAGGACCAGCTTCCATGACTCCCTCAGCACCCTTCACCAAGTTGTCCCCAGCTTCATCAGAACTGAAAACACATACACACACATTTATACTGAGTTGTTTTTGTATTTGTACGTGCAATACTTAGTTCCAAGAAGTACAATCAAACAATACAAAAAAATGATATGTATCTCTTCATGACTGTCAACCTGTGGATAAGGACAATGGGTGTATGGTCTGTCCGTTGTGTGGATGTAACTGCAAGCCTATGTGCGTCCATGTAAGACAAAAATGTTTCCCAGTCAACAATGCTAAAACAACTACCATAATTTGCAGACTACAATGCAATACATTTTTCCAAGACTAAAACTCTTCAGCATTATTTATTTACGTATTTATAGTCCTGTCGACAGCGACTGACCCTTTATGATTAACCCACCATGTGGGCAACCACACTCCACTTTGCATGGTGTTAATGCTATGCGAGACAATACCTGCATAAAGATGCAAAACATAACATACATGAAGTTTTACTGCTCTAGCCTATGTCAATATGTGTGACAGCCTTCAATAAAGGCCCACATGCTCTATATTCCACTTTTATTTACCCATCTTACAAAAACAAAAAATATCAAAATCTTAATTTTTTAAACACAATTTCAAGAACCCACGCCTCCTGGATACCAACTTTTCACAATTTCAAACGAATGCAAGCCCAGTGGTACAAACACTCATGCATCACTGAAAGCAACCAACCAATTGTTCTGCTTGTACCCTGCCTGTGATTCATAATCAGTTTCTCCAGGTGCCCAGGCTGATTTTGAGTCAATAACAAATGTCTGAAGACAGTTTACTGTATACTTCATTTTCATACCTCTCCTCGGTGGAGAAGAAGGGGTCTGCTGGTTGAGGCTGGTCTGGCATCGGGGTAGCATTGCTGCAGAGTCCAGGACTAGCTTCCATGACTCCCTCATCACCCTTCGCCAAGTTGTCCCCAGCTTCACACCGAACTCCACCAGAACTGAAAACAAAAACACACCTTTATACCGATTTTAAGGAAACCATACATGCATTTATTATTCCTTTGACAATCTTTTTGGTGCAGTGGTCAGCATCTCAGATTACAGACTGTGAGGTCTACAGTTTGAATCCCATCACCGTCAAGGGATTTTTTTTGTCCTGGTCCAACCCTGCCCAGAGTGGGTGGCTATGAGCTCATAGGGGAAGACTGAAACCAACAAATCGAGCTTCATCTACTTAACGGAATGGGATTCTGAGAGTGTTGTTTTAATTCCATGACCAACACTGTAAGATATCTGTAGTTCTCGGGCCTGGTTAATGCCAGGATAACACCTAATTAATGCCGGGCTATTGAAAGGAAGTGTAGAATATAAACCTGTCGCGTAGTCTCAGACCGAAAATAGAATTACACAACATAATTATTATGATCCGTTTCATTACCATCAATCATAAAAAAATAAGAAACAGACTCAAATTCTGCGGCCTTGCATGCCCTGCTCTTGGCGACTTCAGTTTCAATTACCAATCCAGTTAATACCCTTGGTGTAGTCAGGTCAAAGTCATGGTGATCAGTGTGTTCTTGGAGCTGTTGTTGGATGGTCATGGCGATTATTGTCGTCAGTAGGGCGATTATAGGTGGTGTCCTAGACTCCACCGAACCCACAAATTTGTTTCAGCAACAGTGCAGTGTCTTCACGGTTGGTGGCCTCCTGATCATCCAACAAAGATGTGCTCCACTTGGACAGCGGGTGTTGGTTCTATAACTTGAACAAGCTGGATGTGACTGTGTGTTGGGACTCGGAATGAGCGGTTTGTGAGCAACGCCACTTTACAACCCAGCAAATGAGACAGTAACAAATGTAACTCAAATGAAAAGAATATGTTTTTAACTTAATCACTGTAGTAAGCCTCCTTCGATCATGGCTGAACATGGATGAATCTTTCCAAGGTTTATGCGTGGACGGTTATGAGCCTGGGCATTGTAATGTGGATGACAGGCTGCTGCCCATGCAACTTGTCTCCCATCTCAACCTCGCTGACGAATCCAAAGGAACAGCAAGACTACTGCAGTGCTACTGTAATGTGATAAGAACTTATATGAAGCTTTTAATTTCCCTCTCTCTCTCTCTCTCTCTCTCTCTCTCTCACACACACACACACACACATACACACACACACAACTGCCCCCATTTTCCAGAGATATATCCCGACAAGGAAAAACTCCAGTTTATCAACCCTCCAATTTTCAGGGTCCACTGATCTCTTTGACCTTGATCGGTACATAAGTGTCTAATGCACCATAAGCTGCTTCTTTTATTTTTCTCGATCGTCAAATGGACAGGCCTGTCTCCATGGTGAAGGCAGCGGTGTGCTGCAACCTCCAGGCTGCGTAGAGCTTTTAGGCCAGAGGCATGGGGTCAGGCCAGGTCCTCTGTCTGAGCGCCTCGTACGGCAGGCAGCAACTGAAGCAGATGTTCTGTTGTGTAGCTGCTATTCCTGCATGGGCACTGCCCTGTGTGGCCGATGCGGATTTTGGTGTAGAGATGGTGGTTCAGGCGTTTGAGGCCAGTCCTCATCCTGAACACTAGGACCTGCTCTCGTCTTGTCAGTTGGTAATACAGCTCTGTCCTGTTGTGGCATGGGTGTTCCTGCATCCATTTCTTCTGCTGCATGGCCTTGATGACGGTCTTGGCTTCAGAGTAGGATGTAGTCCTGTCCAGCACCATAAGCTAAACCACCTTCACACCATGTTTCAACATCAAGTGTCAACCAGTGCTTGAGATATGGCTAAAAATAGATTTCCGGTTATCAGTTTCATACACCAAGGTAACGACTTTCACCTTAGAATGTAATGTTTGGATCTCTTTCCATTAAGGTGGCACACTAACACTCAACATTTAAAGCGATTCTATCAACCCGTTTGGAAAATGTACTTGGGACAGTCAGAAGAAGAAATAATGATACTGATTTTCAGCAGCCACGATCCAGCAATCAACTTGACCTGAATCTTGACCTTAATAGGTACACATTATTCGGAAGCACCATAAACCAAACCAACTTAATATCAAGCTTCAGCAGCCTACATCGCCTGGTGCCCGAGATATGGCTTAAAATACATTTTCAGTTTTCAAGTCCATATGACAAGGTAATGACTTTGACATTGATAATTCATGTACTAATCTCTTCCTATCAAGAGTGACACACCCACACAAAATTTGAAGCAATTTGGCCAAGCTGTTCTAGGGATATCCTTGGGACAGACAGAAAAAAAAAAACGCCCATCACAAAAGGCTGATCACCGACAGTGTCAGACAAAAAAAAAAGCACATCAAACATTACACTGAACTGTACCTCTTTCCACGTAATACTCCTTCCTTCCTTAGAAAGCCAAACACTTCGTTGGCAGTCATGAAAACCTGGGGAGAGAAAGAAAATGGTAGTTATCACAAAAGCTACAACAAAAATTAACAGTAAACACAACAAAATCCTTACAAAGGATGGATTTTGCGTGTGTCATTACACTTTTTTTTCCCTTCAAGGGCGTGGAGGGGTAACAGCAGAACATGAGTGAGTGGCCATGGCTCTGTTGCATGGAAGTCTACTTAATCGTTTAGTGATCACTAAACAAGTTTTTTCTCCTCTATCACTGGCGGAAAAGCTGTTTAGTAACTACTAAATAGCAAAGTAGACTTTGTATGCAGCAAAGCCCATAGGAGCAGAGCTGAGGTGCAATAGACGGGATATTATGGCCAAAAAATGGCCTGCTTCCTGTTTCATTACTTTTAAAGATAGGGTCGGTAGGTCGGTTTAAAAAAAAAAAAAAAAATATATATATATATATATACATATATACATATACCTATTATATATATATATATATATATATACACGTAAAAACTGATGCAGTAGGTGATGAATTTTGGAGAAGACATCTCTGCACTCCATCCCTCGGCTCCTGCTTTCCTCCCCCCCCACCCCCTTCTTATTCATGATAAATGTTCACTGTTACTGTTTTAAGTACCGAGAAGATCACAGATTTTTAATTCAAAGGCTGACTAATGCATAAATAGGAATGTGTGTGTGGTGTGTGTGTGCATGGGGGGAGGGGGGGGGGAGGGCATGTTCACAAAGATTTGTCGAAACACCAATGAAAGCATTACCTTAGCATCGCTCGGTAACAATTTAGGAGCTATGATCAGCAACATGATAAGAAAAATTGAAACAAGTGTCCTTCACCGAAGCTTTTTGTAGTACAAGAGATTCTGCAAACATGGGAGTGTTGAATAGCTTAACGGCTTGTTTGGTCCCTAAATACTACTACTACTACAAAAGCTGGCAATCCTGCTTCTCCCCCACACCCCCACCCCTCCCCCAACCCTTCCCCTTCCTCCAGCCTTTTCCAATGTTACTACGACGTTTAACACAGTTTTTTGTTTGTTTGTTTGTTTGTTTTTTGCACTCTCCCTGTTTTCCGTCGCAATACAATCAAGTTGGTTCAGCGACGTATGCAGCCAGATCCAGATCTAGAGGGTGATTGAACTCCAAGCGCAGCGCGCACCTATCTTTAAGCTGCACCTACCGATTAAGTAAACAAATCAGAATTATTAATACACAAGCCCTTGGAGAATAAAACCGAACGTATATTATTCAGAACTATCGAAAGGTAAAAATGACTGAACTTGAAGCGTGAACACAACAATCTTGGAAAGAATAGCTAGACTCAAAATGTCAAGTCGTCACTAAATACAATTGCGGATATTAATAATATGAAAAATCTTTCAAACACCAAATCATTTTGCACGAATACAAAATAATAAAATAAAAATAAACTTACTTCATCCTGTTTGGCAACAACACTCCGACCAAAAGGGAGCGTGTCCATGCGAGTTCGCCCTTCGCTCCGACCCACTGTCGCCATAACTCTGAGTGAGAGTGACGCCCCTTGCGCCTTTTTCCCGCGCTGTGTAAGTTGGGTAGACTTTGGAAACTTTTTCACACAGATTAGAGGTGCAAGTCAGAATACACAGATTCCGACGAAACCCAACCATTGGGTTTCAGACCAAATTTTGGTTTGGGGAGCTTGATTAGACTATTTTCAAAGGCGGGAAACTGTCAAAAAAACCGGGTTCCATAATTTTAAACCCAGTAATTTTATAAACCGAGTTTTTACTGAGTGTAACATACGGATAAACCTGGTAGTAGGCAAAAGACAACACACACAAACACACACACACACACACACACACACAAAATAAAAAAAGGGGTGGGGTGGGGGGACCACATGTAAACAATGTTCTGGGTGAGTTAAGATCATGTGATCATAATGAGACTAACTGTGGAAAGTTTTCACACACATATTCACACACACATACACTCATTCACACACACACACACACACACACACACACACACACACACACACACACACAAGGGTAAAAATTATTATCATTAATCAGTCACTGATGGGTGATGATCATAAGAGATTCTTCTCCGTTCCCTTAGGCAGGAATGGTGGAGGTACTGGCAAGGGCTTCTGTATGGTGAAGGCCCTCCAGTGGTCAACAAGGTTTTGCATTCATCAGTGTGTTGGCAGGCCAGGATTGTTCTTTTGGTGTTGTTGGGACTGTTCCACCGTCATTGGGGCTGCATGGATAAATTGAAGACCGCCAGGTTGGAGTATTGCAGAGATGTTATGTCACAGTCTGGAGTGCCCGGTTCTCAGTATCACAATGATGGTCTTCTTCTTCGTTTACTTAGGTCGGAATCCTGGAGGTACTGACGGAGGCTGCTGTATGGTGAAGACCCTCCAGTGGTCAGTATGGTTTTGCACTCACTGGTGAGTTGGCAGGCCAGATTTCCACTTTGGGCCTAGCTGGGAATGCTCCGCTGTCTCTGGGGCTGCACTGCATTGATAGTTTGAAAGACTCACAGGTGTGGAGTACAGTGGACCTGTGATGTTGAGGTCAGGGGAGCCTTATCCTCAGTCCAACAATGTTCACTTGGTCTGATCTGGGCATCCGGTAGTATGCATCCCTCTTGTTGAAGTCTGGGTGCTGCTCAAGTCATCTTCCTATTTGTCCCCTTGGAAATATTTTAGATCAGTTCAGTTCAGTAGTTTTATTTAACGTCTTTTCATCGCAAGATGATCTTAGACCTTTAAACTGCAATGTACATTCCATTGTACTACCAGCACCTCCCCCCCCCCCCCCCCCCCCCCCCCCAAAAAAAAAAAAAAAAAAAAAAAAAATCTCAAATGGCATTTTTCACAATAGTTTTGCAACTGGGGACTGAGCAATAACCAAAGCAATATCAAAAAAGCAAGGGTTATTTACCACACTATCAACATGGTCAGAATTATTTATAAAAAATATTCTTCTCCTTATAAGCTGTGGTTAGTATAGGGCATTCAAATAAAAGGTGACGAATTGAGATATTCTCCTGACATATACACGCTATACCTCGTGAATATTTTGTATTCCATGTATTTAACCGTAATTTATGAATTAATCTGGCTAGATACCTTGGACATGATGGCAGGACGAATAAATTCTCATTAAAATGTTTCTTCCGCATATTCTTTTCCAATCGCTGGATCAATTCATGCGGAGAAAAATTTAAGACTTTGTTGAAGGGTGTTTCAAAAAATTGTACAGGCTCCCTGTTTTGCCAATTTGTCTGCTAATTCATTCCCTTTCAAGCCACAATGTGAAGGAACCCAGCAAAAATCAACTGCTATACCTCGGGAAAGTAAACAATGTAATAGATGCTTAATTTCAAAAAGAATATCAGTTCTAATTTTAGAGTTCCAGTGCTTTAATGATTGTAAAACTGATTTTGAATCACACAAAATAGCACACTATAAAATGATACTGGCGTGTCATGTAAGATATAATTCAGAGCTTTCATAATTGCATATAGCTCTGATGTATAAATTGAAATTCTCTGCCTAGATAGAAAGACTTTTGTACATTTAAGGATGGTATAGTGAATCCAACACCACTGTCAGACGTTTCCATTATTGAACCATCTGTAAATATTTTTTAAATGATTTGGATAAGTCTTTTCGAGATGTTCTCGAACTTCATTTACTAGAAATATTTACATTGTCATCTTTCTTCAAAGTAGTATATTCATCATCAATTTTCGCGTTGAGATGCTCCCATGGGGGCATTTGAGGAAAAAATGGGAGCCTCTGAAATTGCATCAATATCAATACTACATTCTGACATAATCTCACAAGTGAAATTTCTAATTGGCTCTATGTATGATATATTTTTTTAGACCTTTGGGGTATTCCTTGTTGGAATCCATAAGAATTTCATCAGTAGCAGAGTTTTTTTACAGATAGCCTCTTACAATGTATTTGGACACACCCCAACGTTCGTTGTTCATTAAGAGTAAAATGTTTGTCTCCTTATAGCATTTCATTGTGTTTGTGTGCACTGGAACACCCAAAGCTAATTTTAAAGCTTAACTATCTAAGAACACAAATAGTTGGTTGACTGCAGGACCTGGATCGATAAGACAACTTGCTTGGGGTATGGTAGCAGGTCCTTGAGGAAGAGGTGGATGAGGGCGCTTCGGTTCAAAACCTTCTTTGCTCAGAGGGACAAGTGGAATGGGTGACAGTGGGCAGGGAGAAATGGGGAAGTGAGGAAGTGAGCACTGCCAAAAAGCTGAAAAGTGAATACTGCTTGAAGATGAAAAGTGTTCAGCAAGGATTGAGGGGGAAGGAAGGAGAGGGTTGGAAGGGATGAGGGGGGGGGGGGGGGGTATAGAAGGAGAGGCAGGGTGGGGAAGAAGAGAGAAATGGGTTAAGAGCAGAAGGACGGGGGGGGGGTGGGGGGGGGGGGGGGGGGGGGGGGGGGGGGATAAAGTAAATAACAATAGTAATAATAATGTTAAGAGACAAAATCAAGATAAGTAAGAACAAAGGGCTGTTATAGAGGAAAGTCAGTGTTTGATATTGATTCCATTGGGTGGATAGTGCCAAGTTTGTGAATAAGGTGGGACTCTTGTTTTTTTACGTCTTATAAGGAAGATGAATTTTGCCAGACTGCAGCAATCTGCATGTGGGAGAGGTTGTGGCCGGAAGAACAGAAATGGTTTGCAATTGGTGTATTGTAACCGAGACGGACTGCTCGTAGGTGTTCTGTGAAACGGTCGTTAGGAGGGTTCTGTAAGGTTTCTCCAACATACAGGGGGCCACAGAAGGAGCAAGAAAGAATGAAACTACATTGCGGGACTGGCAAGTGAAAAGGGTTGCATATGGAAATTTTTGCCTGAAGGGGCCACAGATGGTTGTAGAAGAGTTTAGGGGAGACCAGGTTTTTGCATTTGGGTTGCTTGCATGGAGAATTGCCAGGTGTGAGACTGTGTTTTGGACAATTTTGAATGCACAAGATCTCTGAGGTTGGTGTCACGTTTGTAGGCAACTAGTGGAAAGGCTGGGTGAAAATGTGTTTCAGGGAAGGATCAGTCTGCAGAATGTGGTAGTTCTTCATAAGGATGTTTTTTGATGGCGAGGTTGTGAGGATGGAAGGTGATAGCAAGAAACAGGCCTGTCGTCTGATGAAGGAGTGATCTTTTGCTTAAGAGCAGTGTTTCTGGGAATTCTAGAGGCCCTTTGTAGGGCTTCTTGGCAAATGGGTTCAGGGTATCCACGTTCAAGAAAAATGAGATCATCAGGTAGATTGTTTGGCGAAATCGTCATCATCGCTGCAGATGCGTCGCAAACGAAGTAGTTGAGAGAAAGGAATGCTTGTTTTGGTGGAAGCAGGGTGACCTGGAGGAGTACAGAAGGTATGAATCGAGTCGGTGGGTTTGTAATGAACAGATGTGGTGAGGTAGGGTGAGTTGGGACAGATAGAGATTTTGATGTCAAGGAAGGAAATGGTAGTCTGAGGTGATTTTCAAAAAGTGAATCTAAGAGCTGGATGAAATCTACTGACGAAGTCAATGAAGTTTTTCAGAACTATGGATTGGACAAGAGCCTGCACCGAGCAATCGTCAATGAAGCGGCGGAAAAAGTCTGGGAAAGTGCCTGTGTATTGTGAGAAGATCTTTTCTTCAATGTAGCCAAAAACAGGCAGGCGTAGCCAGGACCCATCCTGGGTGCCCATGGCAACGCCGCAATTCTGTTGGAAATGGTCGGCACCAAACTGAAAGTTGTTGAGTGTGAGAACAAGCTCAGCAAGACGGAGAAGAGTGGTGGTGGGTAGATTTTCTGCTGTCTTTTGACAAGAAGTGTTTGAGGGCTGAAAGCCCTTTCATGATGGGGAATGCTTGTGTAAAGTGCACAGACGTCCCATGGTGAAGAGGTGACGGTTTGGGAGCCAGGATGCATTCAAAATTGTCCACAAACACAGTCTCAACCACCTGGCAATTCTCCTGCAAGCAACCCAAATGCAAAACCTGTCCTCTGACCTAAACTCTTCTACAACCATCTTGGCCCCTCAAGGCAAAATTTTCCATACGCAACCCTTTCACATTGCCAGTCCCGCAATGTAGTTTACATTCTTTCTTGCTCCTTCTGTGGCCTCCTGTATGTTGGAGAAACCTACAGAACCCTCAACGACCGTTTCATCACAGAACACCTACGAGCAGTCCGTCTCGGTTACAATACAACCAATTGCAAAAACCATTTCTGTTCTTCCGGCCACAACCTCTCCCACATGCAGAATGCTGCAGTCTGGGCAAAATTCATCTTCTCTATAAGACTAAAGAACAAGAGTCCCTCCTTATTCACAAAACTGGCACTATCCACCCAAATGGAATCAATATCAAACACTGACTTTCCTCTATAACAACCCTTTTTTCTACTTATCTTTATTTTGTCTCTAACATTATTTATTAAATATTTTTTATTTAATTTATCCCCCCCCCCCCCCCCCCCCGTCCTTTTGCTCTTAACCCCTTTCTCTCTTCTTCCCCCACCCTGCCCCTCTCCTTCTATACCCCCCCCCCCCCTCATCCCTTTCCCAAACCACTCCTTCCTTCCCCTCAATCCTTGCTGAACACTTTTCTTTCTTCAAGCAGTATTCACTTTTCAGCTTTTTGGCAGTGTTTCACTTCCTCACTTCCCCATTCTCCCTGCCCACTGTCACCCATTCCCACTTGCCCCCTCTGAGCAAAGAAGGTTTTGAACCAAAGGGCGCCCTCATCCACCTCTTCCTAAAGGGACCTGCTACCATACCCCAGGAAAATTTGTCTTTTACTATCTAAGTTTTGGGCAGTTTTTTTAAAAGGGGATTTAGATGAGAGAGTATACTTCCGGGTCCATATATTAATTTTTGATCGGAAAAAACGATGTATATAAATGTAAAAGTGCAGTACAGTCTTGCCCCCAGGGTTGAAAAACCAATATAATTTTGAGCAAATTTAATTTTTTCCCCTAGCTTTATCTATCAAATTTTAAATATGTTTTTTCCAGTTCAGCTTCGTGTTTAAAAACACCCCTTTAAGAATTTGACTGTTTGCTTAAATTGTAGAACACGTCGTCAAAATAAGGTTGGGCAGAGTTTTTGGGTTTTCGCCATTATTAAAAAGCTTTAAACAAGTTTTCTCACCAGATAATTCAAGACCGTTCTCTTTCTTTAAAGTAATAATTTTGTCCAATTCCCCTTTGATACATTGTGACAAATTTTACTGCCCTTTTATTCGAGTGCCCCTTTAAAAGAATTTATTAATCCAAATGGCAATATCACTGCATACGCACTAACATTGGTGATTTTGATAATGCCTTTGGGGAGATCATGTATAAGGATCGTAAATAATAAAGGTGCAATAACAGACCCCCCTGAAAATGCCCATATCTATTTCCTGAATGATGAATATTTTTTTTCCAATTCGTGTACATATTTTTCTTCCTTCTAAAAAGTTTTTTTAATATAACCCTACATATTCCCAAAATCCCAATATTTTTCAGTTATACAATAATCGAGCATTGCAAAACACGGGCATATGCTTTTCTTACATCAAAGAATGTAAACTAATGTACTTTTTTGCGTGAAAATTGGGGTTTTTTTATATGAGAAGTTATTTCACTAAATGATCAGTGTGCAACCCCTTTCTGAATCCAGCTTGCTGGACTGGAATAATTCATTTTTTTCACAATAATTTAAAAGACGTGGGGGGTACAACTTTTTCAAGAAGTTTTTCCAACATGGGATGTTTAAAACAATGGTCTATAGCTATTTACGATGTTCTCGTTTTAAAACCTTCTTTTGGTACGGTTTCTACCCCTGGGAAAAATTTTCCAGATTGTAGGAAAGTGCCGTACGTCCAACATTTTTTTGGGAACAACGGGAAAGTATATATTTTTTCCCCGAAGAAGGCAAGTACGAAGAAGCTCCCTAAGAAATACCATCTAGGCCCACTGCTGAACATAAGATGTAATGGATTCTTTTCGCTTCAAGAAGTTCTGATGATTGTAATGGAAAAATTTAAGTAAATTAATTTTTGTCTGGTATGGGACTCTTATATTGTTCTTTTGTTCCTCTTTTTTTTCTATGGGATTGATTTTCCGCTGGAAGATTTACAGCTCGAAATATTTTTTCCGAAAAAGAAAAGGGAGAAAGCTTCCGCATTATCCATTGTCCTTGGAAATTCTTTGTTTAATTTTACAGGGGTAAGCTGTGTTTTTTAACAATTTTTCATTTGTTTTACTTTTTTCCAAACTTTAAACAAACCTTCGATTCTTTTACTTCGGTCTCACAAAATTCTGCCCAGTATTTCTTTTACTTGAGCAAAAATTTTTTTTACATTTGTTCTTTTCTGGGTTCATAAAAACAAAATTTTTTTTCTGTCTTATTTCGTAACCAAGCCTGGGAAAATTATTCGCTTTGATTTAACAGCAGTCTACATTCTTTTTTCCGTCCACCATACATTACCCCCTAATTACCAATCTTTTTAAATTTACATTTAGGGATAGAATGTTCGGCTGCTAACAGTATGACTTTGCTGAAATTAAATAAAATAAATTAAAACCCTCATTCTCAAATAAAAAGTTGTGTTATACGATGCAAGAAAAATCTGGTAGAGCATCCCCTTGGCAAGTTTTATAATAAACTTTGGAATTTGGGCTTTTAGATTTTTCCAAGGAGACTACCTTTTACAGTTGGGGCTGCTGTCCTTCCTTTGTCAGTTGTTCAGCTTCTTCATTTCCATATAGTGCAGCGTGAAAGTATCCCCTGGATGGAGTATTTTTAGTGACTGATAAAGGTAATAATTTTTAAATCAGTTTGAACCACAGGGTGGTGACCATTGTTTAGACAAGTGGAAAATGCAGTGGTGATGGTGCAATGGTGCAAGGTGGGGGGGGGGGGGGGGGGGGGGGGGGGGGGGGGGGGGGGGGGGGGGGGGGGGGGGGGGGGGGGGGGGGGGGGGGGAAAGGAAAATACCAATACCTGTGGGTGATGCTCAATGGGGATGGGGGAAATCAATGTACTGAGGATGATAGTCCCCTGAGGTAAGTGGAATAATAAGGTGACATTGGTATAATACTGCAGGTTGAAGTGGGGGAGGGGGGTTGGGGTAGATGACTGGTGGTGATGGTCCCTGTTCATTGGGATACTGTAGGAAAGATAATTTTTGGTATAAGTGGGATATGTTTGTGGCATGGTGAAAGTGCCGGTGTGGAATGGGGCGGGGGTTAAAGATGGGTGGATGATGATGATGTAAAGGTTAGGTATGGTCAAGTGGTGTAGGTTGGGTCATTTTTGTAAAAGATAGGAGAGTGCATTAGTAATGTGATAAGCCATGGGGAGTAAAGGATTGATTAAAGACTATGATGTTGATAGCTGTGATGAGACTACAGTACTATGGGGGGTTTGGCAGTTGTTTAAGTAAATAATCGATGGCATTGATGTATAATGCCGTTGGAAAAAAAAAGGATGAAGAAAAGGGGATATTGTCATTGTCTTGATGGGATAACAGTGCATGGAGGGTTTGTTCATTGCCATAAGTAAATGCATAAATTGGCATTGGCATGATAATGCCATTTGGGTTTTTAAAAACAACAACAACAACAACACAACAACACAACACCACCACCACCCCCACAACAGCAACTTTGGAGGGGGGGGGGGGGGGGGGCAATGATCAATGACTGGGTTGATGGTAAAGGTTGTATAAAATGAAATATCACCGCTCACACACACACACAGCATGCTTAATACATGCATGCACACCTGTACAGGGGCAGAAATGTGAAAACCAGGAAACATCCACACACACCATTCAAACATATACACATTTCAAAAAAAAAAAAAAAGGGTTTTAAAAAGGCACTTAAAACTTATGAGTGGTGGTAAAAATTTAATATGATGGTGGTCAAATGGGAATGTGGAAGAAAATTTTGGGGTGTGTGTAGGGTGTGTGTGTGTGTGTGTGTGTGTGTGTGTGTGTGTGGTGTGTGTGTGGTGAGTATTGTGTGAATGGTGTATGTTGTGTTGAATATGCGTGTGAAAACTTTCCACAGGTTAGCTCATTTGATCACAATCTTAACTCACCCAGACTTTTGTTTACATGTGGTCCCCCCCCCCTTTTTGTGTGTGTGTGTGTGTTGTTGTGGTGTGTGTTTTGTGTGCGCCCCGGGGGGGTGTGTGTGGGGGTGTTGTGTGTTGGGGGTTGTGTGTGTGTTGTGTGGTGTGTGTGGTGTGCAACACTGAAACCCTTTTTCATTGATCACTGCTATCTTCTCTCAACAAACATCGCAATTGATGCCAACACATTATTCACCCATTTACAATGAAATCATCCACAGCATTGTTACTTTTTTAAAACAACACTATTAATATGAACCTCCCAACCTCCCACCCCCACCCCCCACCGCCACCCATAGTGGATAAGAGAAGGGGCTCTCCTCTCTCCCCCCTCCCCCCCCCCCCCCACCAACCACACCACAAACACATTACCCTCCTCCTTTTTTTTTTTTTTCCCCCAACCCCCCCCCTCCCCCCCCCCCCCCTTCCAACATACCTTATCACCCATTTATCTTCCACCCTTTCCCTCCCTTATTAACATTAAACCCCCACACCTTTCACACCGCCTAGCTGCTATGCTCCCTACCACCATGGACAACTACAGATGAGTCCATTTTCGTTCCTTGGTTTGTACGTCTTAAATGTTAAATGTGATTTATTTTTTCGCCTGAAGAAGACCCAAGAGGTTTGAAATGCATCGTGCTTGTCATGTGCTTTTTTTTGTCATGTCATTGGCGGTAACTAACTAACACCTCTCTGTCTAAACTCACTTTTTATTTCCCGGTGACTTGTTGTAACCACAATTTTTTTCCGAGGATGACGTTGGGTGCCACAACGTTCTCCGGGGTGATATTTTGTACCACAACGTTCTTCCAGGGTGCATTTTGTATAACAAAGTTCCTTCCGGGGGTGATAATTTTGTACCACAACGTTCGGCCAGGTGACTTTTGTACCACAACGGTCTACTCCGGGGTGATATTTTGTAACCACAACGTTCTTCTTCCCAGGGTACATTTTGTATATCAACGTTCTTCCGGGTGATAATTTTGGAACGTGGGGCCACACGTTCTTCCCAGGGTGAACATTTTGTATAACAACTTCTTCCAGGGGTATAATTTTGTACCACAATCGGTCTTCCCTGTTGACATTTTGCATCCACGACATCTTTTCCGGGTGACCATTTGAACTGCAACATTCTTCCCGGTGATATTTTTGTAACACAACGTTCTTCTGGTGTGACATTTTGTACTACAATGTTCTTCCTGGGGTAACACTTGTACAACGTTCTCCTGGGGTGACAAAATTATTACAACAATTCTTCCCTTGGGTAATATTTTGCACCGTGACTTTCTTCCCGGGGTGCATTTTGTACCACGACGTCGGTTTCAGAATATCACCTACGGTGACATTTTTGTACCAGGTTAGCCTTTGTACTAGCAACTTCTACATGGGGGCGAGAACATTTTGTATCACAACATCGATAACAGAATATCACCTGGGGTGAAATTATTGTACTCAGTGACATTTTGTATGGGAACAATCAGCCCGAGCAGCCCCGCGTAACAACCCAAAAACTCCACCATTAACACAACACCAACATTTATATATAATGCACGCACACCACACGGTACGTAGTGACACTCGTTCAAATCATATTTTCAGCATACCTTCTCCACAGAAATTGCTATGGGTTGCAACAAGGAAGTGGTTGGGCGTGTTCTGACATAGAACCAAGAAACTATAAACTAGGCACTCTGGCCACCCACCTCCCCAGCTCCAACCGGCTAAAGCCGTTTCGCTGTTGCTCCGCCGGCTTACCCAGAGTGCCTATTTTATAGTTCTCTAATAGTAAACACTTTACAAACATACATAATGTGTAGGATTAACTATGTCTCCTCGTCATTGCCTGAGCATCACTTCTTGCAAGGTTTACTGCTCCTTACTAGCCAAACGTCATCCATCACGTTTTTGACACAGTTAGAGGGGCTTCATAACTTTATATCTATGTCAACGTTCATGCATGCGCTTTGACTCAGTTAGAGGGCTTGCAAATCTATGTCAAACGTATCATGCATGCCCGATTGTCCTAGTTTACGAGAGCCACTAACCTCCTGTTAACTCATAGCTGCTAAAATAGGGACGTTTCACGGCGTGAACGGCTATTTAGAGATAGTAACAGTCAGCAAGCTAGTTTGCCGCAGCCACAGGCCTCCCCAACCTATGTTACAATGAAGAGTTTCACAAAGAGTTTAACTCTCCCATCACGCGACGCCTTTTCTTTTTTTTCATCCTGGGCTGTGGGACTTGATTGTCCTTTGTTTAATACTCCACCATACAGCCGTAATAAAACCACCATGATCATCTATAGCAAGAAGCTGTTCCTCTGTGAACAAAACACCCCGTGCAGGCATTGGAAGCCATGGCTAAACTGGCCGCTCTTGTCCGGTCTCGTGGCAGCCCTCGCATTCTTCTCGAGAATGTTCGGTAACATTTGCTGATGTAATAATGTTGCATAGTTCTTATAAATAGCCGCTCCACGGGAACGTTCTTGGTCAGGTACACAGCACACCAACCCAATGTAAATGAATAAGACAGCTAGGTCCAGTTGCTATCAACACAAGTGCTGGGGCGGAAATGTTGTCACTGATTCTATCTAGTCGTGTGATTGCGGGAAGGTAAGAAACATGTTTTTTGATATAGTTTGGAAATTTAGCCCGCCTAAATTTATACAATGAGGGGGGGGCGTCTAACGCCTTAACTAAACGACGCCGGTGGGGAATTTTAGCCGTCTAAATTTATACATGCCGCGTGCAGCCTACGCCCTTATTGTAACGTTGACACGAACCAGGAAAACATTGCACGCGTCGACTCGCATTTATCAGTTGAGTAACGAGGCCCAACATGTCTGGCTAGAGTACTACATAAAGGCATAAGGGAGTTGTCTCCCCGGAAAAGAATGTAACAATTAATTGTAAAAAAAAATCGTCATTAAGTCGTTCTAGTTCTTATCAAGTCGGCATCACGTTCTTAGTCAAGTGCTTATTTAAGTTCTTAACAAGTTTTTATTCAAGTTCTTATTTAAGTTCTTAACAAGTCAACCATCAAATTCTTAACAAGTCATCATCAAGTTTCTTAACCAAGTTCTTATTCAAGTACTTATCAAGTTCATAACAAGTCGTCATCAATCGTCATTAAGGTTCTTATCAGTTCCTTATTAAGGTTTTATCAAGTCGTCATCAAGTCGTTATCAAGTTCGTATCAAGTCACTTATAATTATTTATTAATTCTTAACATATTATTGCATATCAAATGGATCAAAAATGAGATTTTGTTGTTGGCGGTTCTGGCATGCTTTTATTGTTCGGCTCTGTATTTAGTGGCTGAGATTTTTTGACTGCTTTGGTTTTTGCCTGGCGTTTGTTTTATATTTTATAACCATAAGAACCACCCCAGCAGCAATGACGCCCAAAAAATGGCAACGGTTTTGAAATTCAATATTCCATGACGATTTTGGTGTTGTAGGTCTTGAATCAACTTGTTGTATTTACAAGCTGCATTGCAACACCTGTTGGCGTGGCGATGTTATGTTTTCATTATGAGTTATATTCTGTGCTCGAACATTAATTTTTTTTGTTTGTTCCACTCTGCTAATTTTTTTCCTGCTGCAAACACGCCCAGGAAGAGGCTTTTTACTGGTCACTTTTCTCCACCTGATTTCAATGTTTTTCTGAGTCTGCTGATTTTCTGGTCGGTCATTTTGATGGGAAACAAAAAGTCTATATGATTAAAAAGTAATTAATCCCATGTTAATGGCATAACTATTTCCAAATCTGTAATATAGATCACATCCTAGAGACTCTAAGGACTTTGGTAAACGGGATCCGTGTTAAATCATACATAAAATCTTGTTCAGAATCAATGGGAGCAAAATCTACTAACTAGTTTATGTACAAACTAAGAACAGATTGTCCAACACTTTTTAACCATACTGACACCCAGTTTGCGCTTCATACCTGTTGTGATACTTTACAAGGGCTTGCGGTGACATCTGTTGATCTGTTCTATGCTGAATTCAGTTCCACGGTACTGTTGTTTGTTTTCCACACGCCGCAAAGAATACCAGCCTTTCTTTTGGCACATAATAGCTTGGTCATCAACTTGATCATTTGTAAGTTCAGAAGGAAATCAGCGCAGTTCATGTTTTATTAAGGATAATATTATTTTATTTTTTAAAGAGCACCGAAAAAACTAATTACTAACCGTGTATACCAATTCTGCTGTATTGGAGGCCCTAAGTGTAGGATCACAATGCTTGGTAAAAGCCTGTAAAAATAAAACCCAAACAGATCCCCCCTTTTTTTTTTTTTGGCAAACTAGACTTTGAAGACTCAGCAAAGCTGATTGCTGTTATTACAGCTTCATTTGCCTACGAAAGAGTTTTCTAGTTAAGAAGCCAAGGAATAATTTCCAGACATATCAATAGGTAAAATTAAAAAAAAAAACATTTATAAAAATGGCTTCCACTCGTAATGATGATTGGTGGCGCAGTGGTTAATGCGCTGCTTTTACGGAATATTACGCATTTAGTAAACTATACAAAATAACAATGAAGAAAAAGACATAACAGAGCTATGGGCAACTAGCTGCCTGCACAAGACACCTATGAAAATGCAAAGAATGAGCAGTTAATTTTAATTTACGACAGACTGAAACAACAGGACAGCAGCTTACACATTTAAAGATGTTGACCAGCAATAAAAGAATATTTTCTAGTAACAGGCAAACTAAGTTTACACATTGCCCCCACCAAAAATTAGCGACTTTTATCAACCTTCAGAAAAACAAAAGATGCAAGAAATATTGTTTATTGTCTTTGGCATACGCTGTGTATTTTGTTGCACAAAGTATTGGCTGAATAAAAATGTACAAATCTATTATTCTCCAAAAGGATATTGGAAGGGGAATAACAGCAATTAAAAAGCTTAGCCAAGAAGCGGGAGTAGTGAAACAAACAGCTAAAGAATGTTATCTAAACAAGCGATTTGGCAAATTTATTTACCAGCGCCTAAACGAATACAAAGACCTCACTTTGTCAACACAATAACCGAACGACCCCCTCAAATATCTTGCTATATTCACCCCATGATACGATAACGAAAAAAGATATAAGTCCGCACTTACAGTCATTGACATAGCTTCAAATACAAAGATGCTAACCATTAACACAAAAGAGTGCTTCTGCCGGTTGCAGTCGCTTACAACTGATATATCAACGAGGCCCTTAACTTATCCTCGCATGATTCAATCGATATGGAAAAGAATTTTAAATGGTCAATAAATAATTATTGTTAAAACATAAGTTACCATAAAAGAGGCATTCTGGTGTTCACAGATCACAGGGTTTGGGTTGACAACTTTAACAAAACAGGTATCGGAAAGGCTTTTTTTCCTACCATATCACAAGAGCTGATTGACAATTCCCTCGCATAACACAGAATGGGTTTAGAAGACTGCCCGCAGTTCTACGCAATGAATAATGGAAGAATTTAAAGGTCTAAAACCAGTACAACAATCAAAAAACAAAAAATAAATGTGTTGAAGGAGACGCCAGTTTCATCAAGCAAACCTATTACCATTTGGTTTGAAAGTAAGGTACCTTTATTTACCGGATAAGCAGAAGGGGACACCCGCATCAGGGCAACCGATCATTTGGAGTGTTTGACTCATATGAAATAAAAAGATTGTAAGATGAATCCGCCCGTGTGATTATTTACGAGAAACTGTACACAACAAAACGACCAGCCCTCATAGATTCTTTTGTGAAGAAGAACTGCAAATAATGCCCGCCAGAACACAGTGTTTCCGCTTAATTAATTTACGTACATATATTTGAGTTTAAAAGGAAGCTCAAAAGGAAGAAATCAACTGAAACTAAAAGATGATAAAAAAAAGACTTAGAATTAATACAAGAATCATATGATACGGGTTCAGCTATTAAGGAAACAATTAAGTGATTCATCGTACAACGGCAACGCATCCTGATCGCCTAACGATCCCAAATTTGATTATGCAGAATAAGATGAAGAATATTCTAGAAAAAATGAAAAAATTCGTGCACACTCAAGCAAACATGAGATAACTTTTGTCTGAAATGGATATAGATATGATTGGCTTCTAGATAAAATTGAGGAAAAATATAAACCCCGGATGAAGGAGGTATGTAAGTATGCAGTTTTCCAATGCCCGATTGCATATGAAAACTATGGATTCACAAACACACGTGTTTGTGTTTGTTCTATCTAGATGACTTCTTTGTTACAACAGTTGTGTTGAGCTCATGTAAGATTAGATCGTAGTTTTACGTTGTCATGATGAAATCCATTTGGTCCAAAACAATGCTTTTGTATAGGTTAGTCATGGATATGCCTTGATTCAACAACACTAACGAATATTTCCCTTTGCTTTTTTAACAACTTTTTTTTTGCTTGAAAGACTGTACTTTTTCGACCTCAAACCAACAAACTCCTTGATCACACCTCCAGATAATTCATCCATTCATCTTAACCTAAAACCTTCGTTGTTAACAGTTTGAATGGCAAAGCAAATCTTTAGGATAATTAGATGTGGTCGTACCATCCCGCATGCCTTAGCTACTGTTCTAATTCCATGTCTTTATAAGATACTCAGTAGGGATTATCATAACTAAGGAACTGTATCTGTAGCAGAACTCTGACTCTGGATACAAGGGCTTAAAGTAAGTCAGAAAGAAATTCTAACATCAAAAGCTTCGACAGCTCTAAAAACAGTAACAACCCAATAAAAACAGGCTTATCAATTTTGACTTTCTTTTTTTTCATACAGTATGGCCGAAAAAGCTGATCATAGAAATCTCTGAAAGTCCTTGATAATTAGGTTTAGAATTAGCTAATTGCATCGTTCTCTCTGGTGACCAATCTAACATCTTTACGCTTGTGCGATTTTCCATAGTCTTTCCAAAACAGCTGTTGTTCATCAACTTGAAAAAGTCTTTTTCTGAAGCTCTGTGATTTAGTTTCTGAATCATGTTCTTCATTATTTATTGGTTTCATGAACTGTTCTTGAATCAGAAGCAATTATACGATAACAGCTGTCAACTTCAAGACCATGTCTTAAAATAAAATTGAAAGCCTGTAATGGCAAGACATAATTTTTTTTTGCCTCGAGAGTAGGCACAATTTAGTGTTCTTTTTTTGCCATCTTTAGACTTTCTGCTGCTAATGGATATCATTATGGTAATCATGGAGTTCCGGAGGATATTCTAAGTCCAAACATTCTATGAATGTATCCACACTGGTTGATCTGCGTCAAACTGCCCAACCAATTTAATGCTTTTTAATATTTTTACGTATCTGTGTTCATATTTAAAGTTTGCGTAATGAAGTGAATTGCGCCATTGCCCATCCTACAGATTGTGTGCATCTAAATACATAGATAGTTAGGACCTTTTTACTTGGATCATATCCTCCAAGTTTTTGTTGTTTGCTTACAGTAATGGTGCGACGCCATACTGATTCCCCCACGCAATCCGTTTTTCAATCATCTGAAGCATTGGCAGGTAGACAATAAATCAATTTGTACTCCAGTAAATTTTAAGAAGCCCGCCCAGCTCGCCCGGCGCAAAAATGTAAGGCGCGGATCCCAGGCTGTATTGTTTCACTCAGTCTTTTCCTATAATTTTCAAAGACGTCCGCCAATCCAAACAGGTATCCCCCAAGCCGCCCTTAAATAGAAGCATAATCTCCCATCGTTTACACTCTAACTTCTGCACGCATCTTGAGCATGCTGGTAA
Organism: Conus canariensis; assembly: GCA_033310375.1. Lineage (NCBI taxonomy): Eukaryota > Metazoa > Mollusca > Gastropoda > Neogastropoda > Conidae > Conus > Conus canariensis. Next base: position 66,822,249 of record CM065734.1, read on the forward strand.
TCAGAATCACTGATGTCCTTTCCTCTGAGACTAGAAAAAGAACGCGCCTTAACGGAGTTATCTTCGTCAAACCTTTGCCAACTGTTCATGTACACATAAGGGTAACGCCCTTTCTAACAAGAAAGTTGGTCAAAAATCTTCTTCTGTTTATTGGCAGGACTTTAAGGAACATAAGCCCAGTGATTCTAAACTCCCCAATCAGGTGTTTGCATAGAGACCGTAGAAAGACATGTTATTTAGAGTGAAACACATGTACTTTTCTGATGACTGTGCAATGCATTACACCCGAAGTCGCGGGTTACTGCTTGCATTATAAGGTGAAGTCGTAACCTCGCAAAGTTGTAAAGAATAATAGGCAGCTTCCATGTCTTTGGTTCTAACTGTTAGTTGAAGATTGCATTGGTATGTGCTGCTCCTCGCAACTTTCCACTAATTGATCATGGGTCTCTTACTGTGGATTCTCTGCGTGGCAACCAAGGCCGCCCCACAAATCCAACAGTGAGTGGCTGAGTCATATAACTGTGTTGGACTCAGGCTTCATTATGATTTCAGATAAGTTTAGATATTAGAACAGGCATTACGCACTTGCTGCAATGCGTTTTAAGAAGTATTTTGGCAGCATTTGGTGTTGTTGTGTTGTTCTCTTAAAATCTGGCTTTGAATGCGCCATCCGACCTAACAAGGGGGGGAATGAAGGCAAATGAGGCAAATCTGATGATTACTCATTTAAGACTGTTTTTAGGAAGTTTCTGTGGGGTTGTCCTTCATAAGGAACTATTGAATGCTTCCGAAGTCGCGTAAACACATATGGACTAGTTTGCAACCGTTTCCAGTTCTTAAAACTACTTTTACTGCCTTCTTCCCGGGCGTAATAGTCTGTATTCACAGTCCAACTGGCTAATACCATGTTTTACATGTTCGCTTGCGCATAAAACAGATGGAATTCTTGTTTAAAGACATTTTCTACAGAATTCTTGTTTGCTATGTTGTTTTGTAGTTATGCACTATAATCCTACTCATTGTGCGTATCAATGTGTAATGTGGTAATAAGCCTGTTGGTGAAACATCAGTATAAGTCAACATGATTTTTGTCTGGTTCGCCAATCGTTGGACGTTCTTGACACTTTAATCGGCTGTAGATTTGTTTCTCTCCCATATGTAGAATATTAAACAGTTATTGGTTTGTTTGATTCTTCAAACTGATCAATCTGATTTACACTAACAGGAAAGATAGTCCCTTAAGTTAAGATAATTGATTAAGGTTCATAGTTAACACTCTCGTCTGCGTTTCTTTGCGGAATACATTCAGCCTAGCAAGAAAGCACCACATAAAAAAAAAAAACATTTTGACGTTGTATTCTTTAGTCAAACTGCTCCTTTGCAACTAATGTTGGAGGCAGTGGAATGTAACCTTGCCTACAATTGGCTCAACTTACTTCTTAATCTGATGTCTAGGACTTCGCCCTCTGACCAACCAGGACCTCTCATTTTGGCTTCTTCAGACGGCCACATCAAACTGTGTAAGCAGCTGATCTGCCCACCAGGTGAAAGTCATGATGAGAAAGAATAGTCTTGTTTAAGTCGAGACCCAGACTTCTAGATTTTCTTCATTTATTGTTATATAGTCATTAAAACAACTAACCTTACTTAACTGGAGGGTTATTGGTTAGTTTACTTGGAACTTGAGAAATAGCGTGTACAACGCTTTCCCGCACGTTTTTTTGATTAATTATACTTCTAAAATCAATCGCATTTAGTGCGCTTTGACAAACGCTCTCCTCGAGCATTGCTTCAAACAATTCATCTGAACCTTCATATATCTTATCCATGCTGAGTTTTCTTTTCTAACTCAAAATATTTATTTAAATTAAAAAAAAAAAAAAAAAACTTAATCAGAATCAATATCAACGGTCTTTTTGTGCTTGGGGACACATAAACAAAGTATAAACGCCCTTTTGGGTTGTTAATGTGAAAGCTGTTTAGATTTAACAATTTTTGACAAGAGTATGAAAAAAAACAATAATTTGGAAATTAGTTTAAAAATTTTTTTTTAAAAACTATGGAGCAGCCGCTTTGGTGCCCAATGCCGATTTTTAAACTTTATGAAAAAAACCCCCATTTTTCATTGATTTGTGGACAGACGGTTGTGGAAAAACAATTTTTTGTCCCGACCTATTACAAACATTTTCTTTTAAAATTTGGGGTTCAATAGTAATTTTCCTCCCCAAAAATTAAATGGAAAAAAGAAATTCAACAAAAACGGTTTATAGGAAAATTGAGGGAAAATTTATTTTAGTTGATCCTAGCAAAAACTTGTGGTGTTTTAAAACCTTTTCTTAGACAGTTTAAAGGGGAACCCCAGACACTATTTTTTAATAAAAAGATTGTTCAGCAAAAAAGGGTTTAGTCAAAAAAAAGAAACGCTTTGTAAAAAACTGGCTTTCATTTGGAAAAGACAGCGGGAAATGTGTGGATTTTATGTCAAAAATAAACTCAGTTTTTAAAAGATTTTAGGGGAGCAATTATAGACAGTGGTTTTATTCCCCCTAAAAGCAAACGCTTTGATGAATTTTAAAAAGAAAATGATTTTTAATTGAAAACGATCAGAAAAACGAAGGATTAAGCAAAAATTTAAAGTCTAAAAAGTTTTCTAAATTGTGTTAAAAACAGATAATCCTACACTTTTAGTTTTAAAGTGTTTACTATTAGAAAACTTTTAAAATGGCATTCGGGTTTAAGCCGGGGAAAGCAACAGCGAAACCGGGCCTTTACCGGTTGGAGCTGGGGGAAGGTTTGGGTGAGCCAAATGCCTTTTTAAAAGTTCTCCTGCCCTATTCTAATTAATCTACAACACAAACTGCTCAAGTTTATAGACAATCAGGAAACAGTAGATAAAAGCTCTCGGCACTTGTAAAAAAGGGAAATTTGGCTTTGGGTTTCCCCAAACAGAAAAGCATCTTTTCCCTTTGTACAACAAACGAGGCAGTTCAAGGGGGACAGAAAAAAACTCTGGGAAATTTTAACATAAAACATTGAATGCAAACGGGTTTCAGGGCTAGGGCTGAAGGAAACCAGATTACTCCATTTTTCCTGAAGTGCACTTTTTTTGCCTCACTGTTTAAATTTTTTCAGTTTTAAAAATTTTTTTTCACCCCGACCAAATTTTCTTATGCCGTTTATAATTTTTTTGCATGGGTAGGGCATTTTTTTTTTTCAAACTGTTTTCTGCTTCCCGGGCCCCCTTGCCCAAATTTTTGCAAAAAAATCCCAGGGCAAACCAGAGGTATTATTTGGTTTGCGCCTTTTTGAAAAAAACCCCCGATTTTTCCTCCAATGCGATGGGAAAAGTTGATGAAAAGACCAGTTCTTTTTTTCCAAATTTGGGGTCGCCCCCTTTCCCAAACCCGGGGATCCAAAAAAAAAAGCACCCAAATCCAAAGAAAAGTAAAATTTCTTTTTATCAATCTATTCAAAGAAAAAGGGGGAAAAAATCGGGGCCCTTTCTGCGGAAGCAAATCCCGTAAATGTCGTTTTCACCATGGTTAGCACCCCTTGGAAAAAAAGTGCAACGTGTACATCAAGAATAAAAAGGGGCCGGTCCCCTGGCTGAGTGCACTGGAGGGGGTGTCTTTAGCGTCCTTTCCCCCCCTGTTTGTGGCTTTTTTTTCGAGGCCCCGGACTTGCCTTTCTCCCCAGTGCTTCTCTTCGACAGCCAGTAGGCTGCCTACCCACTGAGCAACCGTATCTCCATGGTGTCTCCACTCCAGAACGGCTGACCCAGTGCTCTACTTTTCAACTTCGTTCCCCTGTGCCAGCTTGCAGGTTTGGGACCAGATATCTTCTTCTGCGCCAGTCTCAGAAGTGGATGGTTGTGGACTGACAATCAACACCGTCGAAATTGAGGTCAGAGGTCAGATGATCTTTTTTACTGTGTGTGTGCTTGGCAGCAACACACCTGACTAGTGATTGAATTGCAAGCAGGATTTAATTTCATATCTCGAAAGACTTGAATGATTATTATTTCTTGAGAATGTTAGTTAGAAGTCATGTTATTTTTATTTATTGTATTGTGTCATGGAGTGATGCTCTGAGATTATTTTCCAGGCTAACAGGGAGTGTGAATGCTACACAATCAAATTAGTTTACAATTAAATGTTGATGGTTGTTCATGTGCTTTAAATCTTTTCCATCTTTCATTGTTTATTAAAAGGTACACTCCTTGCACTAAACTCCTGTTCATGCTGTTATGTTGTAGGATGGTGTGAGTGAGTGAAAGAAGAATGATAAAATACACAAAAACTTACACGCTTTCAGACATCCAACGAGACCGATTTAACAGATCTATTACGAGCACCATCACTCCTTCTGATCCTTAAGTTCAAAATTGGAGTGACAGTGAGCGGAAAATGACGCACACATTAGAAAGAGAGGGCGGTTAGTTACTTAAAAGCAAGGATATAGACAAACAAAGTACAGGACAAGAAACAATGCATTTCGACATCTTGGGTTCTTCTTCAGGCAAAAACAAATTACATTTTCAGGACAATGAAAAAACGAAGAACGAGAAACACTTATCTTTCATGTCGGCACACGACCAAAATGGCCGCCCGGGACGGAAAACGAGGCCACCCAGGAGGGGATCAAGGGAGAGGAAATTGTGTAGGGGGGGGGGGGAGGGAGAAGGGATGGGGTGTGTGAAACAACGGGGTTTGTAGCTTGTTTTGTAGATAGTATGATATTTTAGTGACGGTATGGTAGTGGTTAAAATGGTGGATTGATATAGGTTTAGTGGGGCAAAACAAAACAAAATGAAATTAAATTAAAAACAACAATACTATATAAAACTGAAATAAAGTAAATAAAAAAATAAAAGGAGCAAAGAAAAAAATAACAATTAATTAAAAAAATGAAAATAAAAATTAAAAAAAAAATGAAATTAAAAGGGAAAAAATAAATCAGAAAAAAATAAATAAATAGAAAAAAGGAAAAATAAAAATAAATAACAACTTTAATGGTTGGTGATGGTGATGATAGTTAGTAATGTGTAGGTAGTTTATGTGGGGGGGCAGTGTGGGTGTAATGTCATAATGATTTGGATGGGAATTGAATGATCAATGGGGTGATAAATAAGGTGATCTAGGGGGTCGGCGGGGGGGGGGGGGGCAATGGGGGAGGAGAGAGGAGAGAGGGGGGGGGGGGAGAGCTCATATCTCTCCACCCACACCATACGTATACATTGGGTGGGGGTGGGGGCGGAAAATTCATGCAATGTATGGTTGGACACGTGTTATGTGGGATGGTGTTCATTGTAGCGGGTGAAATTAAAATGATCGTGTGGTTGAGAAAGAGATAGAAATGATCAATGAGAAAAGGGGTGTCTTGTTTATAAAAAAAAAAAAACAGAAATAAGAAACACACACACACACCCACAACACACCAACACACACACACACACACACACACAAAAGGAGAAAGGGGTGGTGCCGGTAGGAAAAAAAAAAACATTTAACGGTAATATGCGTTGGAATTTTGATCATAATGAGACTAACTGTGGCAAGTTTTCAACACACACACACACACACACACACACGCACGCACGCACGCACGCACACACGCACGCACGCACGCACGCACGCGCACCACTCCACACAAACAAGGAAAGTTTCTAGTGATCCTAAAAATTACAGACCTATAGCAGTAACATCACACGTTCAGTAAACTATCAGAAAGAATTGTTTTGAATAGACTAGCACATACTGTGAAAAAAATCACGACCTTCATTCCTATTAATCAAGCTGGATTTCGTTAACGGGAGATCTACTACAGAAATATTAATGAATTATCAAAAATATAAAGAACAATTTTGCAAGACGTCAATGTGGCCTGGCTACATTTTTGGACATAACAAGGCTTACGATCAAGTGTGGTTCCACTAGCTATTGAAACAAATTTAATAATAATGGGACTATCAGGAAATGGTATACAATTATGTAAAATGCTTTCTGAAAGATAGGGCTAATACAACAAGAGTAGGAAAAAAAACATTTACACAGTAGAACTTTATCATGGGAAATCCCCCAAGGGTCGTGTTAGCTCCGTTCTTTTCTCATTTGCTAGTGCTGATTTGCCAATAAGTTATCTAAAAAGGTTAGTTCTCGTTCAATATGCAGAGACATTTGCATGTGGATGGATGAAGTAACTCTTAAAAAAGAAAACTCCACAGGTGATATAAATTTCATCAGAAAGATTATCAAGACGAACTAAATAGGGATGGCGGAATACATGCAGTTTAATGGATTAAACTTATCTATTGGAAAAAACAAATATAATTCTTTTTCAATGTGGTAATAATCCAGAAAATGCTCGTTTTTACATTGGGCGAAACACCTCTTAAATACGTGACAGAAGTTAAATTCCTAGGTAGTCATTTTCACATCTAAATACTATAATGGAACACTACATATTGAATAGTTATTACAAAGGCGAGGAAAATATTAATTTCTTAACCATTATTTTAACAAAAATGGGGACAGGAATTCATCTCATTGATAACTCTGTAGTAATCTTTAATGAGGTCGAAAAAATAACATTGCCCAGAAGTAATCTTTAGCGATCCCAAATACCTATTGAAAAAAGCTTGAAGTATTGATGCAAGGCAATGAATTAGTTTTTTAAAACTTGGCCTTCCAGTGCATGCATCTCTTCTCGTGCGTTATTACGAAGCGCAGATGCTTCCCTTACCCATGAATACAGAGACGTTAGAGTGTTGTAAATTTGGTTCTTCAAGAGTACAAATTAATAAAAAGCACCATTAGATCAGAATAAAAATGACGTCATATATTGATTCTTCCTAAAAGAGCAAAATCTATAGCTTCTTCAAAAAAAACACTGGCCAACTTACACATCAAAAAGTAATACTGATTCAGGGAGTTTCATCGATAAACGATGCTCTATACATTAGACCGTTATTTTTTCTCCTTTACCACCATGGGAGCTTAATAAAGCATATTTTGATATTGAACATACCAATATGAAAAAAAGATGAAAAAATAAAATGTTAGCAAGACTATATCAAATGCCATGTTGAAAAGAACTGTTCAAATTTTTTGAAAAATATACACAGTGACGGTTCGTGATTGACAAACAAACAGTTTGTGCATTGTTAATACCAGACTTAAGAAAGTAGAGAAAAGCATTTCATATCGGAATTAACAAGTCGATATTTTACAGCAGAATTAAAGCGATACTCCTACTTCAAAACAATATCTACAAATTCGGTTCTGTGTCGATGTTGATTTCTAAATCAGCTATTCAGGCATAAAAGTTTTTCAATTGCACACAAGCCTGATTAAAAAAAAAAAAAAAATGTTCATAGAGATAAGTTTGTAGATAAAGATAATTGCAGAGGGAAAACCATGTAGCTTTATGTAGGATTCCTTCACAATTGTTCTTTCTTAGAATGGAAAGTAGAAGGGCAGCTAACGTGGAGCAAAAATAGTTTGATTAGAATGCTTGATTTCCCCTTATCAGTACATGAACAGAGTAATTAGTTAAGTCGATTATCTGGAAAGCTTTCGAATATAGTATGGGTAGATCAGTCCTGTAAAGAACAGTTTGATTATTTAAAAAGAATCGAGAAGAATTTTAACCTTAATAGAAAATTACTCTATTAATGCACAGGTGGAACTAGTGCATTTTAAAAACAAAATATGTTTTAAAAAAAAAATAAAAAATAAAACGTTAGTTCGCGTATGTGAAACAAAATTACTCAGTTATATTGTTTCATGCAATGATATGACAAATCATTTCCGTATGAAGCAAAATACTGTGCAGGACATTTTTGAGTCACAAGCTTTAACGTACGATTTCTTTGTACACTTAGGTATGCACCCCCTATTGGAAAATACTTATAATATTTTTTTATTAACTTTATTTGCGGGAATAGAAAGGAGGGGGTGGGGTGTTTAAAATGGGAGGGGGGCGGGGGGGGGGGGGGGAGGGGGGAAGCAAAGGACTTTAATTGTGTTGTTTGTTGTTTGTTTGTTTTTTTCATTAATACTGTCATCGTTTTGACTTCTTAAATGATTGGTTAGTTGTTGGTTTAAGTAATTGTTTGTCATGTTTACTTTTGACTTGTGTAAGATATTCAAACACTTAACATTCACGGACTCTCACACTCAGACACAGGGCACCACATACTCAAACACACCACACACACACTCACACACAACACACACACACACACAATGACACACATACACACATTACACATCACATACCACACACTCACACACACACACACCTCACACACAAACCCATCGCGTGCACGCGCACCCATACATATACACTACAACCATTATGTGCACGCTCGCAGTAGTTACTTCCGTACACATTACTTTTTTTCCTTTACTTTTTTATGTGTTCTAAATATCACGAATAGTGGATAGACGTTTTAAATGGAAGGACACACACACACACACAAACAACACAACACAAAACACACACACACCCACACACACACACACATATATTATATATACACACACACAAACACAACACACACACACATACACAAACACACACACATTATAAAGAAAATGAAAAAAAAAACCTGATGGGTATGATGATCATTTGAGAACAACTGTACTATAGGATGATAATCATTGTTTGTAACGGGAATTAATGCAGTGGCACTGGTTCATAATGCCTGTATTAGAGGAAAGACGGTCAATGGACTGATGAATGATGATCATCTGTCACTAACTGGAGATTAAAGGTATGATTCATTGTCATACTGAGATTAAAGGTACTAGGGATGTGATCATTGTCCATAGGTTAAGATGATGTGGTGGCATTAGTATAATGATGCGGTTGAGGGGTAAGTTTATTTTTTTGGGCTGCCCCTAAACTTTCCCAAAGTGATCATGGTCTTTTACTGTTGGATTCTTTTGGGGTGGCCCCAACCCCCCACAAATCCAACAGTGGGGGGCTGAGTCATACGTTTGGTTTTCGGGTCTTTTAGACGAAAAGTTTAGATTATTAGAACAGGCTTTCCCACTTCTGCGCTTTTAAAAATTTTGGGGCAATTTGGTCCTCGTATAATTCGGCTTTGAGGGGCCCACCCGCCCTACAAAAAGGCAATACAAACTGGGGTTATCATTAAAAACTTTTTTGGAATTTTTTGGGGTTGGTCCTTCTAAGGAAAATAGGATTCAAGTCTGCGTAAACAACAATGGACTTTTTGGAATTTATTCTTAAAACTAACTTTTACTGCCTTTTTGGCTAATTAGTTCTGTATCACCAACTGGGCTAAAAAAATGTTTAAAAAGTTCCTCGCAGCTGAACGGGCGGATTCTTGTTAAAAACATTTTCTACAAAATTTTTGTTGCAGTTTTTTGTAGTATGCACTATAATACTCATTGTGCTATTAGAGTGTATCAACCCATTAAAGGGTTGCAAAGGAGTAAGTCTACATGGTTTTGGTTGGGTTTGCCTATTGTTGGCTGTTCTTTTACACTCTAATTGGGAAATTGGTTTTCTTCCCAAATTAACTTTTTATTTTGTTTTTCAAATATCTTTTTTAAGCCTTTTGGGTGAAAAAACCTTTTTAAAAATATTTGGCCCCGGAAAAATTTATCCCGCATTGGTGATCCCTTTGCAAAAACCCAACCCAAAAAAAATTTTTTTGAATTTTAAAAATTAAACCTTTTTTTTGTTGGAGCATGAAAAAGACTTTAATTGGTCTACTTTGACTTCTTAATGAGAATTGGTTCTTGCCAAAACCCAAACTTTTAGCTTTAATTTTAAACTGTTAAGAATTTTCCCCGGTTTATTTATAAGGAAATTTGTTAGGGTTTTGGAGATTCTTTTCTCTTTATTTTATGCATAAAAATTTTAAAAATGCGGGGGTTTATTGTTATTTGTTGGAAATGGTGACAACCCCCCGTTTGGCAAAAATTAAAGACAATATAACTTTTAAAACTTTACATTGCTTAAAAAAACTTCTTTAGCTTATCCCGCGATTTCTCTCTCTAATATTAGGTTTTAAAAAAAATTTAATCCAACAAAGGCTTGTTGGGTCATAAACTAAGTTAACCTTTGTTAATTTGTTAAAGGGGGTTTAAAAATTTTTTTTTTTTTTTTAAAATTTTTTTTTGGTTGGCGTTAAAAGTTTCCCTTTCCTTTTTAAGCAAACTTTTCGGGGGTCAAAATTTAGCCTTTTCGACTAAATTTTACCTTGTTCATAAATTTTTTTTTTTTGAAGGGCAAGTTATTAAGTAACCATAGCTTGGTTTGACGTTCTTATTTTTGTGGGCTGCCTTAAAGAAACGGCCAAAATTAAAACACAAGTACTGCGTTAAAATTTTTAAAGATTTTTTGTTTCCCCCTTAATAAGGCCCGGTCTCTTAATTAAATTGCGCAAAAAGACCGCATACCCTTTTTTAAAATTTTTTAGGCTGTTAGTTGGTTTAGGTAAATTTTTTAATTTAAAGTTTTATTCCAGAAAATTTTCTTGGCCCTTTTGTAAAATAGGAATGTTTTTAAAATAAAATTAATTATAAAAATTTTGTAATGTTAATTCAATTTGAAACCCCGAAAAGGGGGGGTTTAATTTCTTTTCCTTATTTTGGGTTTTTCCTTTAAAATTTTTAAAAAAGCCCTTTTTGGGTTGTAGATTGTTTTAAAATTTTTTTTCGTTCTTGGAAAGTTGCCTTGTCCTTTTTGAGATAATTTTTGTCTTTTGTTTTAAAAACAGTCATTTGGGAATTCTTATCGTATGTTTTGCAAGTGTTTTTTTATTTGACTAGTTTTAGCTTTAATGAACTAGCTTACTCTTGGGAGTTATTTTGTTTTATCTACCTTAAAGTGTCAATGAACTCGCAAAATTAAACAAACCACTGGTTGCTGCTGCCTAAGTTTAAAACCTACAAGTTCTGTGAAAAGCCTAGTGTGTGCCATAGATATGAGTTAAGAGCGTACCTTCGTGTTTAGTATTGAAAGGTCCTCTGGGTTTGATTTCATGTTGTATAATCTGAAATTTAGTTCTACAATTTTTTCTTGTTGGCATTGTTAAGATAACAGACAAGCTTTTTTAAATAAATTTTAGTATTGATTCGTACAATTCTTATTGAATTTCAGTTCGCACAAAAAAAACAAAACTAATTTTATATTTAAAATGATGTTAAAACTCTTCACTGTTTACTCATAACGAATTGTCTGTGACCTATGCTCTTCAACCGTTCATTTCTAAAATTAGGTTCCATTAAGTGACTTAACAGCTACTGTTGGATTTCCCCCTGCTTCAAAAATTTTTTATTTATAAATGAGATAAGGTTAGCCCTACCTGATTGTAATTACCCCCAAATTTACATTGTGGTGGTATGAATTATAATTTTCTTTGTCTTTGATGGTTCTTTTTCAAGAAAAATACCTTTAAGGATTTGCTGGGCTACAATAGTTGTATGTGTCTCCGTTTAGGTTTTTATTGAAATCATTTTTGTAATATAATTTAATAAGACTGAAGTATGCTAATATTTGCTATGGGGGCTAAATGTAAATCTAACAATTTGAAATGCACCTTTACAGTGCGTAGATTTTTACGTTTTTTCATTAAAAAGTCATGACAATCTGTTAGGCTCCTGAAACTTGCCCATCGCTTAACACCAAACAGGTATAGAAGCATTCTCCATGCAAACTCCTTCACTTTTACCTCTGCTGCTTCGGCTCTCTTCCTGGTTTTAGTGCTTGAACGAAAACGGAGTTTCCCCCTTTTTTTCGTTAGCCATATCAATAGTTTAGATATTCTGATTGTTTAAAAAAAATCGGGGGCCCTTTTAGGGAAATTTCTTTAAATTGGTTTCCCAAAAAATTGAAATTGTTAGGGGTTGGGGGAAATCAATTCTATTAAAATAACAAAACCGAAATTTATTTAGCCCCCCCATTTTATTTTCTGCCTTTTTAATTTATTTCTTGCCCAAAAATTTTTTTTTTGTTTTTCCCTGGGATTTTAGTAAGGCCTTTTTTTTTTCTTTTGAATTTTAAAACAAAAATAAATTTAACCCCCTGCCCCCGGGGGGAAAGGGTTTTTGTTTTTTTTTCTCTTTTTTTGGGGGTTTTTTTTAACGTTTAAAAACCCCCCTATACTGTTTAGGTCCCCCCGGGGGTTTTGGGAAAAATTTTTTAACGGGGGGTATTTATAGAATCAACTTTATAAAACTTTTACAAAACTTAATTTTCATGAATTCCTTTGCAAACCAATTTTATTCCCACCCTCTTAAATTGGGTTTTCTTGTTTAAAATTTTTCCCCTTTTCTAAGGTCTTCACAAAAAAAAGAATCCTTAGACTTGCCGGCTAAACTAAAGTTCTTGTTCTGCCTGCTTAGGTTAGTTCAGGGCACTTTCCGAAATTGTTTCTACTGAGGTTGCTACGTTGGAATTGGTCAACATAAAATCTACATTTTTTTTGCTACGGATAGACTTCATAATTAAATTTTTTGTCAATAAATACTTCGGACAATTCTTTAATGGTCCTGAAAAGCACATAGCTTTTATCATCTAAAAGTAAGGGTAAAATAGCTTTCATAACAAATGCTTCGCTCAAAGTTGACCAGAATGCTCTTGCGGCCTATCTGATGTTCTATGTTCGCCTTTTCCACCTTATCTCTGTTCGCTTCATTATGTAACCTTCCGCTAAGATTTAAATAAGTCCATTTGGTAAAGAATTTTTTGCTTAAGTTTTAAAAACTTTAACTTGCCCTTTCCTGATTTTGACATAGCCTTTTGTCTGTTTTAGTTAGTTTCTTGATAGAATTCGTTAACCTCCATTTTCACTCTAGGTCTGAAATTTAGGAAAATTTCGACTGATTTGAGATGGCTTAACATATATCTTATTATTCTTCTGAGGGATCTTTAGTATCTATTCAAATAATCGAAAAGCGTGTTTTTTACAATATAAAATTTTTATTAATAAATGGTGAAAACGGTATGATTTTTGATCTGAACACTGTGATAGTTAACTTAAAATATCTTTTTGAATTTTGTGTAAAGGTCACATCATTTTATCAAAGTTTACCAGTCCTCCAATTTTAGCCCTAAATTGGGGTAAAAAAATGCAATGCTTTAAAAAAGAAAACAATTACAGATAATGAACAGACTCAAGTTTTAGCTAAATTAACAAAGCTCATTAGCGATCAATCCCTTTTTATTGCTAACCTCAGTTTACAGTGGGCTTGCTCTCCCCTCAACCTCCCTTCCATTTCAAAAGAAAATAAGATAAAACTGCAGCCCATAATAGAACAGTTTTTTGGAACGGATTGAAACTTGTTGGCTTTTCTATGTTTAATTAACTTTGAATAGTTTTGAAACATCAGAAGGCCATTATCCTTTAAAATGGGTGAATAAAGATTTAAAAAAAAAGGGAAAAAGTATTAGAATAAACAACAGACTGGTGAAAAAGAAAGAAAAAAAAAAGATTTGCAAAGGGGTCACAAGTTTAAGTCTTCAAAAGGAAAATTACAGAATTAAGTGGCTGGAATTTCCAAAAAATTTTTATATTTAGGAAACGATAGGCCTTTTTTTTTTTGGAATGAGTTTTGTTAAGTGACTTTTGGAAAATAATTTTTTTTTTTTTCTTCGGCCTTTCCCGGTTTGCAAAAATCCCTTTTTAATTTTTATCATTTAGTTTTAAATTAAAATAGAAAATAATTTATCAAGTAAAAAAATCTTGCAGACAATCAATAATGGGCGTGAATACAATAAGTTAAACTTTTTTCTTTTGTTGTAACTTTCCCCATTTTACCTATGATTTCTGTTTCAAAATTCCCCTTTTCTCTTCTTAAATCACTTGCAATTTAAGCTAAATTAAAGAGGCCCACAAATTTTAGCCTAATGACAATTAGCAAGTTAGGTTCGTGAAACTTTTGCTTTTTCGTAAATTGTTATGAGGAGTTTAACTAAATTTTCGGAAACGAACATACCTTAACAAAGAGGAAAAAATTTAAGCAAAAAGCAGAGTCAATATGAAAGTTACTAAGCACAAAAAATCCACGTTAAAACACAAGTGATTCCTATTAGACAATTACTATCAAATTTGAATAACATCAGAAGGTTTATACAATTGCAATGGGTGGAATTTGAAATTTAAAAAAATTAGAAACTAGTTAGGCCTTCCTACTGATTGGGAATTGATAATGAAAGTAAATTTGAAAAAGAAATTAGAAGGACTAAAATCTGTCTAATAATTGACTGTGACATATAAAGAATTTTAAAAAAAATTATTATATGAAGACAAAATTATGAATTTTATAAGTACGTTTGGGAGCAAGGGACATGTAGCTTTTTTAACCTTAGTTAAAAATGGTTGGGATTTCAATGACGGCGGGTGTTTTTATGCAAGTCTCACTTTCTCGTGCAACATAATCATTTTAAAACAACATGATACGGCAAGATAAAAAATTGTAGACGCAATAATTCTTTGTTAAATAGAGGAATAACTGTTTTTGTTTGAAGGTAAATTTTAAATTATGGAAAAACTAGGATATTTCTATATTAAAGGTCTTTTTACAAGATAAATTTAGAATTATGAGTTCAAAAAACAAGGCGTCCATTATTCGTATCTAATAATTGCATTGGCTTTGGTTTAAACATAGGATTTGGATTTCTTGGGGCAATTGTAATTTTTTAAGGACTTTGATAAAGGTTGATTAGAATTTTTTTCCCTTTAACATTTTGCAAGAGATTTCAATTAATGATTTATATGTGGCTTGAAGACCCGATTAAATCTATTGTTAAAGTATAAATGGGGCAAACAAAGTTATTCATCTTGCATTTAAACATATGGACCTTTAATCTTGACATAATGGAAATAAAGGGCCCAATTTGTAAATATGTTTTCCAATGCTTGCATTTGATTTGGCGGGGTTGGATATCGTTTTCCCAAATAAGTACAATATCTTTTTGGCACGCCTACTAGCTTAAATATCAAAATAAGTTGCCATCGATGTTGCCTACCCCGGGAAATTGGCCTAAAAAAATGTTGGGACAAAAT
>CM065734.1:66837394-66857394 GCA_033310375.1 Conus canariensis
GGCAGGAAAAGAAGTAATGGCACTTGATGAACATTTCTAGTATGAGGCAAAATGTATTTATCTCTTAAATCTGAGAGAGAGAGAGAGAGAGAGAGAGAGAGAGAGAGAGAGAGAGAGAGAGAGAGAGAGAGAGAGAGAGAGAGAGAGTACGCAAAACCAAAAACAAACAAAAAACCAACCCTGCTCATTTGATCCTACGGTTCAGAGACAACATAATCATGGCATCTGACATGCGACAATTGAGCAGTAACACTACTGAATGGAATTTCAGCTGCTTTAATTGTTTCAGTTGGTAAGCTGACTGCAATTTTTATTTTTCATGATGAACGCTATTAAAAGTCATATTATAGGAATAGGCTGGATTTTAAGTGTGTGTGGTGTGTGTGTGTGTGTGTGTGTGTGTTGTGTGTGTGTGTGTGTGTGTGTGTGTGTGCGAGCGTGCGTGCGCGCGTGCGTGCGTGCGTGCGTGCGTGTGTGTGTGTGTGTGTGTGTGTGTGTGTGTGTGTGTGTTGTGTGTATAGATGACAAACATCTGGTGAACATTACTCAACATACCAAGGGACGGAACCAGTACATCAATGCTGTCTACATGCCGGTAGGTCATTTTATTGAATTATTTTGGTGTGTGTGTGTGTGTGTGTGTGTGTGTGTGTGTGTGTGTGTGTGTGTGTGAGAGAGAGAGAGAGAGAGAGAGAGAGAGAGTGCGGTGTGTGTGTGTGTGTATGTGTGTGCGTGTGTGTGTGTGTGTGTGTGTGTGTGTGTGTGTGTGTGTGTGTGTGTGTGTGTGTGTGTGTGTGTGTGACGTTTCTCACGTCCCTGTAGTGTAGTGGGCGGGCATCTGGTTACATCCGGTAAATGAGAGGACAGGTCTCTCCCTGTAGTGTAGTGGGCGGGCATCTGGGTTACATCCGGTAAATGAGAGGACAGGTCTCTGGCAGACACAAAGGTCATGAAGACACATTTTTTGATTGTAACCGATGACTATGTTCTGTATATGTAATACATATGCACATATACACATAAATGCATATCTATATCTATCTATAAACACACACACACACACACACCACACACACACACACACACACACACACACACACACACACATACACACACACACATATCTATCTATCTATCTATCTATCTATCTATCTATATATATATATATATATATATATATATATATATATATATATATATATTACGCCCTTTGATGACTAATTAGTCCAATTCGTGAAGTACAGGATCTGTTGCAATTTGGGCAGGTGTAGATCTGGCCTGCGTTGTTGGGCTGCGGACCTGGGTCTTTCCTTCTCCTTCTCTTCTCCTGGATGTTCTGACGTCTGGTTTCCTCGAAGTGTTGTGTTCCCCTGAGCGTTGAAGCTCTCCAGCTACCTCTATCTGATGCTACTGCTCCCAAGTCTTGGGGTTGATGTCCGCTTGGGATAGTTGCTTCTTCAGCTGGTCCTTGAATCTTTTCTGTGGTGCGCCTTATTGCGTTTGCCTTGGACCAAACCCCCATAGAATACTGCTTTTGGCATGCAAGTGTCAGGCATCTGGGTGATGTGCCCTGCCCAGCGAAGTTGTTTTAGCATGAGCATTGACTCGATGCTTTGCTGTTGAGCTCTTTCTAGGACTTCCATGTTCATTACGTAGTCCTTCCAGTTGATGTCCTTGATGGACCGGAGGCATCTCTGATGGAACTGCCCCAGCCGCTTTATTTGTTTCCGGTACAGCACCCATGCCTCTGATCCGTATAGCAGTGTGGACAGTACAGCAGCTCGGTAGACTGACATCTTTGTGGAGAGTTGCAAGCAGTGGTTTTTCCATACTCTGTTCTGGAAGCGGCCAAATGCACTGCTTGCCTTTGAGAGGCGGTTGTCCACATCTCTGGTCTTCGATATGACGCTGCTCAGGTAGCTGAAATGCGCTACCGTGTTAAGAGGATGGCAATCAATGCTTATGTGGGGAGCAGTGTACGCGGTCCCTGGTGCTTTTTGGTGGAGGACTTCAGTTTTCTTCAGACTTATAGTCAGACCGAATGCCTTGGCTGCCTGTGAAAAGCGGTCTACGATGACCTGCAGAGCTTCTTCTGTGTGTGCCAGGAGGGCGCAGTCATCTGCAAAGAGCAGGCCCAGGATAGCTTCTTCTGAGGTCTTCGTGTGGGCCATAAGCCTTCGTAAATTGAATACGCTGCCGTCGGTCCTAAATCTGATACAAATCCCCTCGTCTAAATCCTCCTTTGCTTCTCTCAGCGTCATGCTGAAGAAGATCGCGAGGAGTGTAGGGGCTAATACGCAGCTTTGCTTGACTCCATTGCTGATTGGGAATTCTTCAGAGTAATCACCATTGCACTTGATTTGACCCATCTGTCCTTCGTGGAGTTGTTGTAGCATTGTAAGGAACTTTGGGGGGCATCCCAGTTTGGTCATTATTTTCCATAGGCCATCTCTGCAGCGTGTATATGTATATATACACATACATACATATATACATATACGTGCGTGTGCGCGCGCGCGCGCGCGCGCGCGCGCCGTGTGTGTGTGTGTGTGTGTGTGTGTGCGCGTGCGTGCGTGCGTGTGTGTGTGTGTGTGTGTGTGTGTGTGTGTGTGAGAGAGAGAGAGAGAGAGAGAGAGAGAGAGAGAGAGAGAGAGAGACAGACAGACAGACAGACAGACAGGCAGGCAGGCAGGCAGGCAGGCAGGCAGAGAAACATGGACAGACAGGCAGGCAGGCAGGCAGGCAGGCAGGCAGGCAGGCAGAGAGACATAGACAGACAGGCAGGCAGGCAGGCAGGTAGGCAGAGAGACGCAGACAGACAGGCAGGCAGGCAGGCAGAGAGACAGACAGACAGAAAAGAGCAGAGTGGAGCGGGGTGGGGGGTACAAATGCCTCATAATAGACTAAGTTTTCTTCAGTAACCTGGACAAAAATGATGAACACGTAACAAACAATAAAACGACAGTGAAGAGAGAGTCAGACCGTGTGAAAATAACAAGTTTGTGTACACCTAAAAAGTATTCATCCACACAGTTTCCCCACAGACAATAAAATGACAGACAGTCGGACCTTGTGAAGAAACAACTTTTACACCTAAAAAGTATTCAACACGTATTTCCTACAGACAAGCAGTCTACCGTCATCATTGGGTCGACTGTTGGTGCAGGACTCTTTTTCATCGGACTCTGTGTCATCGTTGTGGGGGTCATATGGTAAGCGGTGGTCACAGACGCACACACGTGCATACGCGCATACACACACAAGCGGACACACGTGCGTACGCACACACAAACACGCTTACGCATACACACACACACACACACACACACACGGGCCCGTGCTCCCCCCCCCCCCCACACACACACACTATGGTAGGATTTCCATTTAGCTAAGCACCGGACCATAAATGTCAACACACACACCACACACACACACACACACACACACACACACACACACACTCTCTCTCTCTCTCTCTCTCCCTCCCTCCCTCTCTCTCTCTCTCTCTCTCTCTCTCTCTCTCTCTCTCTTATACTGGAGGGAACTTTTCAACAACAACAGCAAAAGAAAAAGGAAAAAAAAGCTAAATTTCTTCTTTTTTTTTCCCAGATTAAATTCCCACACACATTATATTTTGGGGTAAACAAAAAGCTGCTCATACAGACGCTGAATCTGTTTCGCGCAACGTAAAAACACGATCTTTGCATCGATGGAGCATTTTTAATGTGAATATATAAAAGTGTTCTATATTGATTAAACTCCTGATAACGCTTTTGACCATCTGTAAGACTGAAAGTTCCATGAAACAATTCTAGTGTTCTATTGACTTACAATTTCAAATCTGACGTCATTTTGGCTGTGTATTGACCTCACAAATTATTTATATCACGAACATAAAATGAACACATCTTGCCATTCCATGGTCGTTTATTTTTAATCAAACATGTTGCAGCTGTTACATATGCACACACCAGACAGCTGGCAGCCATGCGTTGCGAGTTCAACTCTCGGGCGCACAACGTAAAAATGGGCATTTTGGCAGCCTGTGCCAACCTGGTGTCATTCTTGGAGTAACAGAACAGTATCAGATACCCCCCCCCCCCCCCCCCATTACCAACCTGGTGTCATTCTTGGGGCAACAGCACAGTATCAGATACCCCCCCCCCCCCCTACCACCACCACTCAATACCATCCCTGCCTTGCTCTCTTTCCAAAAGTTCCTAAGATGCCATCCCTGTTTCATGAAGTGAGCGTCCACGTGAAATGAATGTTCGAACAAAAACACAAACAAGACTCACATCAGTTTCAGTTTCATCAAGGAGGTATCACTACAAGCGGACTAGTCCATATACGCTACACCACATCCGCTAAGTTTTAAGACCACACTCGCATGATTTTATGATGGATAGATGTATAAATGACGAAGATAGGAGAATTTAAGAAGAGGGTCTCGTGGCTGCGACTTAGTGGATGTCTGACCTACAGCATTAGCCCAACGCGCTGGTCAGACCTTGACTGCCTACCTAACATTTTCATCATTTATGTGTGTGTGGTGAGTGTACATACGTGTGTGTGTGGGTGTGTGGGCACGGGCCCGTGTGTTGTTGTTCTTCATTTTAACGACTTCCCACTAAAAGTGATATCAGACGATGTGAGTGTGTGTAAGTGTGCGCGCACGCATGCGCATGTGTGTGCGCGTGTGCGCGTGCACGCGCGCGCGCGTGTGTGTGCGCGCGCGTGTGTATGTGTCTGTGTGAGTGTGTCTGCGTGTGTCTGTGTGAACATGTGCATGCCTGTATGATTCAATTACAATAACAAATAAGCACCCCCCCCCCCCCCCGCCCCCGCATGTCGGGAAAACATTGTTTTAAGCGAAAAAAAACAACAAACAATTACACAATATATAAAACTATAAGGAGAGCGTCCAGTGGACCACTTAGTCAGTTCTTGAGCACTGTCAATCATATTTGGATAGGTAGTACGATGCAGGTCAATTAATATGTAGAAGGACGAACGGTTAACCACTCAAAAAAAATGTTAAACAAATTTAAAGATAAATACCAACTGAACTATGTGACAAACTTTTGCAAATTGTGTACAGATAAAACCAGTCATTTAATACTCTAGATAGAGACAGGGAACCGGATCCATCAGATGAAGTATCGTCACCAGTTTTGCTAATAATCTCCTTTGCTCTTGGACAGTAAATTAATAGATGTTCAACTCCAAGTCTTTCTCCACACATACATGTAACATTTTTGCTGAATTTTGTTCGAAGTGAATTCAAACGCATTCTCTAGGTATGGAGGCAAGGTCGGGTCTTGATGAGGCCAATAGATTTTTTCCAGAATTGGGTTTAATACAGTTGTGGTAATAGTTAATTTCTGAGTTCTCTAATACATTTCTGAAATTTTTACTGGACGCTTCGTTTATTAAAGAATAGCATTCACTTAAATCTAAGGGAATGTCAAGTGTTATTGATCCTTCGCCATTTCGGGCTGCCTTTCGTGCAGCCTGATCGACCCTCTCATTTGCTGAAATTCCACAATGAGAAGGTACCCAGCAAAATGTAACTGTAATGCATTTAGCTGCCAGAAGATATATGACATGATTAATTTCTGTTATCATCTCAACACGTACTTTTGGATTGGAAGACTGAATTGCGCTAAGGGCCGATTTAGAATCGGTGCATACTAGAATTTGACAAGAGTTAATAGGAAAACTCAAGAGGTGGTGTAGAGATATCAAAATGGCAACTAGCTCAGCACTGAATATTGAAAAATGTCTACCAAGATGGTACAACTTTTCCACTTTTAAATCAGGTATTATAAATGCTGCTCCTGTATCTGGATTATCTAGCACTGAACCATCCGTATACATTTTTAAATAGTTTTTGTATGTATTTTCTAAATGAATATCGATGACAGTTTTCAATATATAAGGTGGATCCTTTTTGGACACATTTGCATAATTTATATCAAAGGTAGCAATGGCTTGCTCCCATTTTGGAATAGGTAAAAAGGACAGTGTCACCGATCGGCGGGTACTAAACTAGTACGTCCACGTGTTTAAGAGTGGTGTGGATTCAAGATATAGAGCGTCTGCGCGTATGCGTGCGAGTGTGTGTGTGTGTGTGTGTGTGTGTGTGTGTGTGTGTGTGTGTGTGTGTGTGTGTGTGTGTGTGCGTGCGTGCGCGCGCGCGGGGTAAGACTGGGGTTTAGTTAGCTAGAGTTAGGTTAAGTTCCTCAGGGCTAGGTAGTAAGGTTAGGCTAGGTAGGGGGGCAGGTGAAATAGGACATACAATATTCTTTCATTCCAGTCTTCACTTATTGAAGGAATGGAATGGAAGCGGGGGGTTGGTTTCGTTCCCGATTGTTACCCTTTTGTTACTTTGGTTCTACACCAGAGAAGGCGGGGCAGGATATCGGCTGTTGTTGTGTTGTCAAGTCTGTGAGTTGTTGTGGTAAATTGTCGTGTTGTTGCACGAGCAACAACTAGTGCGTTGGTCAGGTGTGTCAGCTCTGCGGAGGGATACACTGCTCTGACCAATCGTTGTTTTGTGTGGTGAGTAGAGTTCGCTTGATTCCGACCAGGGCGGAATGCGTTGGGGTAGCTTCACTTCGGTCCCTGGTGTTCGTCGGAGTGGACGTACTCCTTGTAGGTGCGGCGGCAGCGCCGTTAGTTTTTGAAGAGTGACTTCGAGTCATAGTTAGGGCCAGGTCCTCGTCGGGTTTGGGTGCCCTTGGCCTGTGCTGAGTCGGTGTCGTCCTTGTTGCAGCCACTGTCAGCCAGTTGCAGAACTGGTGTGGTTGATCGTCTGTATGTCCAGGTTGGTGATCTGTTAGGTTCGTTGTGTTGTAGTTCGTTGTGTTGTCTTGTATTATGGCGAGTTGTACTGTAGTTGTCTCATGTTGGGATTAGTTGTATGGTGTTCGTTGCGTATACTGGTTGTCTGGTATGTTGTCTTGGTTCCGTGATTGAAATTTGTTGTCAGCCGGTTTGTGTTGTTACCTCTTTTCGGTATATTCTGTAAGTAGTGTACATAGTGGTTCCTGAGTTCGATTGTCATGTGACAGTTTGGCTAGACAATGTGGGTTCGATATAATAACCGTTGATGGGCGGTGATGTAGATATTGTTTGGGGTTAGTTCATGTTAATGTCAGTGGGTTCAATAAGAGGGTAGTACGAGGTTGCATTTGGTTGAGGATCATAATATGAGTCAGGTGCAGATGTGTCTGCGTGAATCATAGAGGGGTTTGATGATTGTGCTCAATCTCAATTGTAAATAGTAGGAGTTCGTTGAAATTGATTAACGATTTCAGAGTTGACCTGCACAGCATTGGAATCGGTTAACTGTGTAGTAGGGCTAAGGCCAATTTATGGTCGAGTGGTTTATACTGGAGTACGGTCGTGACTATTCAACTTATATTGGTGTCTTGTCACTTTCGTTACGAGTTAGGGTTCTCGATGCGGGTGTCGTGCGCGTGCAGACTGTATCGGTGGCGTACGCATTTGGTACAGGACAGTGAGTCCATATGGTTAGAAGTTTTGTAAGAAAGTGACAGTCGTCACACGTGCAGGGATGTATGTATTTGTGACAGAACGGGGTTGGAGACAGATATTTTAGGTTGTGGGGAGGCAACCCAGTTATGAATTTTAGTAAGCAAAAAGAAGGGAAAGGTAAAGTTTAAGGCGAGTAGCTTAGCAGTTGATAAGATAAAAACGGATGATGTGCGGCATGTAATATTGTATGAAGTGTGGTTGTGTTGGCATAACAAGGATTAACCACTGGGTTATCTGACAAGAGATGACAGAGTGAGGTGCTGGATGGAAATTTTGGCGAACAAATCATGTTGTTTTTGATATATGGTTATAATTGACAGTGCAAAGAGGGGTAATAATGTGAAGGATTGTGGCTGCGAGCCGATTCTCTTGTGTGAAAATGCTGGAACTGTGAACCGCTAAAAATTGATAAGTTCTTTTTGTTTTGTTTTTTTTTTCCCTCTGAGAGATGTGTATTACTACTGGTTATTGTGTGGAGACATTTCCTTGTGAAATTGGCCATTTCCTAGATTATTTAGTATGTCCTAAGGGGGCCCATGGAGTCCGTGTTGGATCGCTTAGATTGGTTTATTTCTCCGAGAATTGGGTGTGATTCATAATTTCATATGTAATAGCGTGGATTGGCTCAGGGAGAGTATTGCTTTACCGCTGTTGTAAGGATTGGCAGGAAATGGGTCTGATAACCCCAAAGTGAGTAATGGGTTGGGGGATGTGTTCGAAATTCAAGGGGTCACTCTCATGCCCGAGTGGGAAGTAGGCAAGGGAGATGGAGAGTTAAAGCTTTACCAAGTAGCCTATGTGCCTTGATGACTCGGGTAGTAGCAACATTACAGTAGGGGCCTACAGTTGTGTCAGCAGGTATCCTGTTCCGTCCTGAGGCTGGGGCCAGATCACCGCAGTTCTACTGTACTGCCGCGTGCCGGCAGGTGAGCGGCGCTTTCCAGTGCCTGTTGTTTCCCCGGGAGAGGGAGACCACCCAGGCCGTCTGCCTTCTGTGGGGCAGCTCTCCTCCAGCTACCGGTGCTCTTCCGGGAGTTCTCCGGCACTGGTTCCTCGTCCCTGTTTAGGCGTCCTGTGGGAGGGCGCTGCACCAGGCCTTTTCCACCCTTGGTGTCCGGCGGGGCCTTCAGAGGAGGAGGCGTCCTACGAGCCCCGGACCCGTCGAGAGGGCGTCTGGTGTGTGTGCGTTGGGTGTCGTGCCCATCGCGGGGAGGAGTCAGACTGCGGGAGGCCACGGTCAGCGCCGGGGTGCAGAGTCTTCGGGGAGGGTGTCGGCCCGCGGAGGAGCCACGGTCAGCGCCGGGGTGCAGGGTCTTCCGGGGAGGTGTCAGCCTGTGAGGGGCCACGTACAGCGCCGAGGACTGGAGTTTTCCGGGCCGGGATGGGTCGTCCCATGTTTGTGATAGAAGGGGTGTAGCGTTAGGCAGTAGGGTTAGGGGTGTTAGCTACTGCCTCCGTTTAGGACGTAGTGGCCGGCACAGTGTAGGGTACTTGTCGTTGCCTCCCTTAGGGACGCAGCGACCAGTTTGGTAGTGGTCCCGGGTTAAAAGAGAAGGGTGAGTCCTGGGGAGAGGTGTGGGTGGTAGCAGTCGTTAAGAGATTAGAGTCCCTTTGGTAAATCCTTGTCCCTAGTAGTTAGTCACCACGTGTGCGGGCTATCGCTGTGTCCCCAGGTCACAGTGATATACCGCAACTGGTGTTTTAGGTTAGGTTAGGGTCTTCCAGGTCTTTATAGTAGAGTAGGGTGAGTCAGCGGGAATTGGGATACTTGTGTGCAGTTGTGGATGTGCGTGAGTGGTGGCGCCATGGAGTGTGTGTGAAATAAAGAAGCGTGCGTGATTGTAAAAACTGTGTTAGTGTGCTGTGTTGTCTGACCTAGTGTGTGATAGGCGTGGGTAGGGGTGGTAGGGTCGTCCGGCTTAGCGACCGTGACACTTTGGTGGAGATGCGGGGTACTTAGGTGGTTCTGGGTAGGTGATAGGTAGCTAGAAGGGAGGTAGGGGGTGTTGTGTCCGGTGTGTACGTTGTGTGAAATGTAAGTGGGTGGTTGGTGGGAGCGTACCAGTACCCTGGGAGGTGGTACGTAGTGTCCCTGTTCACTTCAGGCAGGTTTCCATTGGCATTGGGCAGGGCACTTGTGTTGGTGTGATTGGGTTGGCGCTACCGAGTGAGTGAGGTATGAATGGTCAATAAACATTGAGTGGTTGTTGGAAGTGTGAGTGATTACACCGTACAGTGTAGGTGAGGTGCCGGAGGGTACCAGGTGTCTTTTGTGTCCCTTACATAGGTATACCCCAGTGAGTAGGTAGAGTGGTACCCGGCCCGTGACTGTGGACACTGTGTGCTCGGATATCCTGTGGGGATTAAGGGCAGTGTAAGCCCAGGTGACTGTGTGTGGGAAGCACGAGGGTGCGCAGTGTTGTGGCATAGGGTATGCTGTGAGTGCACCTGGACTTGAGGGGTGCAAGTGCACTGTGATCGTGTGGGTGCGGCCTACCAGAGACAGTGAGGCCTGTGACTGTGGGTAACTGGTGCGCATGCACAGTGGACAGTGGACACACGGTGTCACGTGGTTCAGTCCGTGACCAGACAGTGCATTGGTAGTATTGTATGGGTTGGAGCCCATGTGGGTATATGTATGAGGTACACAAGTGTGGGTGGAGTTATGCTTGGTGCGTGACACATTGAGAGTATTGTGTACTTGTGCTGAGTTGCTTCAGGGGCTATTGCGTAGTCAGGAACCTCCAGTTGCGCTCAGATCGCATACTGTCCGTTGCTAGTTCTGTGGTGGTAGGGGTACCCTATGTCTAAACACACCCGAGCCCATCCGCAGTACGACCCCGATAGTGTCATGGATCCACAGGCCCCTACGGCGGATACCAAACCTAAGGTTAGTGACCAGGGAGCGGGGGTGGATCAAGAACAGGGGACGGGGGCTTATGCAAAGTTTGCCAAGTTGGGAGCGGCGATGGGTTTAGCTGGGGGAGACCTCGCCAAGTTCGTCACAGACTCAGTACGTAATGAGGATGAGAAGACGGCGAGAGAAGCAGAATTGGAGCTCCGGATGGAGGAGAAAGTGAGGCAGAAGATGAGGGATGAAGAGGAGAAAGCTGCTAGGCAGAGGGAGCTAGATATGCAGCAGAGGAAGATAGAAGAGGAGGAAGCTGCTAGGCAGAGGGAGCTAGAGATGCAGCAGAGGAAGATAGAAGAGGAGAAAGCTGCTAGGCAGAGGGAACTAGAGATGAAGCAGAAGAAGATAGAAGAGGAGAAAGCTGCTAGGCAGAGGGAACTAGAGGTGAAGCAGAAGAAGATCGAAGATGAGAAAGCAGCGAGACAGCTGGAACTGGAACTGCAGAGGAAGAAGATGGAGGAAGAAAGGGCAATAAGGGAAATAGAAGCTCAAGCACGGCAAGCCGAGTTAGATCTCAAGAGACGAAGGGATGAAGCCGAGTTAGAGGCAAGAGAGCGAGAGCTAATCATACAAGAGAGACAGGCCTTAGATGAAGCAGCGCATAGGAAACGCTTGATTGAGGTGGAGGAAACGAAGCATGTCCACCTTGAGCCGTTAGGAGAGAACGACGACGTGGACGCTTTCATCGCCCAATTTGAGCGTGTAGCCCAGATGTGCAAGTGGAGCAAGACCTCATGGCCCACACGTCTGATGTCTCTGCTGAGAGGAAAGGCTAGAGAAGCGGTGATGCGGTTAAGTGCGGATGAGTTAGGCGACTATGATCAGATAAAGAGCGCCCTGTTAAGCCACTTCAGGCTAGATGCTGAGGCCTACCGAGAAAAGTTCAGGAGCATCAAGAAGGACGCTGCTGAGACTTTCGGCCAGATGCTGGGAAGGATGAAGCGGTGGTTTTCCCTCTGGTGTGCGGCAGCGGGCAAGGATGAGAGTGTGGCAGAGGACGTAAAGGATCTGCTGTTCCAGGAACAGTTTTATCAGCTGTTGTCTCCAGAGTTCACAACTGAGGTGCGGAAGACATGCCCGAAAACTGTGGAACAACTTGCAACGGAAGCTACTGTTTTGGCAGAGGCCAAAAGACTGGGGAGGAAGGCGAGGCAAGACCGAACAGTTAACCAGCCCAACCTGGGTAATAGGCGCGAAACAGTAGGGAGCCAGCCCACACAGAGATCCCAACAGAGTGATGGTGCACTACAGCAGCTGAACAGGAGATCAGAAGGGCCTAGATCGACCATAGTTTGTTTCAACTGCAAGAAGCCAGGCCACATCGCTAGGAAATGCCCTGAGCCCCATTCTGTTGGAGCTGTTCATTGTTGTGACCAGCCCCAAGCTCGAGTAGTCCCTACGTTGTGTCGCCCATGCGCTGAGCAGCGGTACGAGCCTGCGTGCATTGTAGAAGTTAACGGGTCTCCGGCCAATGGATTACGGGACACTGGTGCCGGACACACCGTAGTGGCCAAGTGGTTAGTACCAGCAGATGCGTACACAGGAGAGACAGTCCCAGTAGTGTTGGCTGAATCCAGATGTAGGTCTGTGTTACCTGTGGCGGTAGTAGAGTTGAAGTCACCATTCATCGCGGGGAAGTTGGAGGTTTTGGTCATGAATAGCCCTGTGCAGGAAGTCCTGATCGGAAACTTCGCAAAGAGAGTAGGAGATCCCGGTTGGACACGTGTGCCTGTATACGCAGACCCGGCGTTGGTAGGGGCAGTGCAGACACGCGCGCAGAGAGCCAGGGAGCAGCAAGAACCTGTACCACTGCCCGTCGAGGAATGCATTCTGAACACCTCTACCCAGCAGTTAATTCAGATGCAGGACCAGGATGAAACCTTGAGGAAGGCTCGGAGTGCGTGTGAAGCAGGGACGCACTTCCACACCAAGTTTGGACGAGTTGAGTACGCGCGGAAATCTGGTGTACTGGTCAGGCGGTTTGAGGGTCCCAAGGAAGTATCGAGTCAGATCTGCGTCCCAGCTGAACTACGGACCACGGTGATGAAGCTAGGCCACGACGTACCCATGTCTGGTCACTTAGGTACCACCCGAACCAAGGAGCGAGTTGGTCGCCATTTCTATTGGCCAGGCATGCATACTGACATTCGTCGGTACTGCCAGTCATGCTTCCAGTGTCAGCGCACTGTGGACAAGGGAAGAGTGTCAAGAGTTCCCCTTGTAAGGATGCCACTGATGCGCAGGCCCATGCAGATACTGAGGGATCTGTGGTTGCAACCAGAAAGGCAAGAGCTCCGCACAGCAGCAGAGTACGTCGTTAACTTAAGGAACAAGGTAACTGAGACGTATGAGATGGCAAAGAACTTGGCAACCGCAGCTTGCAGGTACAAGCGACATTCTCACTTGAGGACGAAACCCAGGAAGATAGCTGTAGGGTCTAGAGTGCTAGTGGGAGGATCACAAGGTGGGCACTGCAGCTGCAGCCATTCCAGCTTACGGTGCAGGCAGTGTCTGGAAAGGACAATGTGGCGGCAGACTTCTTGAGTCGCTTGCCGGAGAGAGAGAGAGAGAGAGAGAGAGAGAGAGAGAGAGAGAGAGAGAGAGAGAGAGAGAGAGAGAGAGAGAGAGAACCTGAGGGTTCCATTAACCTGTGTCGTGAGAGGTTGACATTATTGAAGCTATGCATTTGTCAGGGGAAGAGAATGACGTAGCAAGTGTTACTGATGGTGTGGTGTTTGTAGCACGTGTCGCACAGCGGTCGTGCATAGCCAGAGCAGCCTCAGTTATGAAATTTATATGTAGTGCGTAGTGTAACGGCTGCCTGTAAGTGCCTGCATTAAGGTCATATGTGGCAGCGTTAGACCAGGTTGATTAATGTTACCTGTGATTGTTGATGTATTTAAAAGTTGATGCTGTTGTGATGGAAGTTTTGGGGTGCATCAAAAGTAACAGTAGGACAGAATGAGTGATAGAGAATTGGATTGTTATAGGTAGGGTGTGGCCAAAACGCCGATCGAGTGAAAAGTTGTTGTTGGTTTTAACCTGTAGTTAAAACTTAGGCAGGGGGGTGTGTCACCGATCGGCGGGTACTAAACTAGTACGTCCACGTGTTTAAGAGTGGTGTGGATTCAAGATATAGAGCGTCTGCGCGTATGCGTGCGAGTGTGTGTGTGTGTGTGTGTGTGTGTGTGTGTGTGTGTGTGTGTGTGTGTGTGTGTGTGTGTGTGCGTGCGTGCGCGCGCGCGGGGTAAGACTGGGGTTTAGTTAGCTAGAGTTAGGTTAAGTTCCTCAGGGCTAGGTAGTAAGGTTAGGCTAGGTAGGGGGGCAGGTGAAATAGGACATACAATATTCTTTCATTCCAGTCTTCACTTATTGAAGGAATGGAATGGAAGCGGGGGGTTGGTTTCGTTCCCGATTGTTACCCTTTTGTTACTTTGGTTCTACACCAGAGAAGGCGGGGCAGGATATCGGCTGTTGTTGTGTTGTCAAGTCTGTGAGTTGTTGTGGTAAATTGTCGTGTTGTTGCACGAGCAACAACTAGTGCGTTGGTCAGGTGTGTCAGCTCTGCGGAGGGATACACTGCTCTGACCAATCGTTGTTTTGTGTGGTGAGTAGAGTTCGCTTGATTCCGACCAGGGCGGAATGCGTTGGGGTAGCTTCACTTCGGTCCCTGGTGTTCGTCGGAGTGGACGTACTCCTTGTAGGTGCGGCGGCAGCGCCGTTAGTTTTTGAAGAGTGACTTCGAGTCATAGTTAGGGCCAGGTCCTCGTCGGGTTTGGGTGCCCTTGGCCTGTGCTGAGTCGGTGTCGTCCTTGTTGCAGCCACTGTCAGCCAGTTGCAGAACTGGTGTGGTTGATCGTCTGTATGTCCAGGTTGGTGATCTGTTAGGTTCGTTGTGTTGTAGTTCGTTGTGTTGTCTTGTATTATGGCGAGTTGTACTGTAGTTGTCTCATGTTGGGATTAGTTGTATGGTGTTCGTTGCGTATACTGGTTGTCTGGTATGTTGTCTTGGTTCCGTGATTGAAATTTGTTGTCAGCCGGTTTGTGTTGTTACCTCTTTTCGGTATATTCTGTAAGTAGTGTACATAGTGGTTCCTGAGTTCGATTGTCATGTGACAGTTTGGCTAGACAATGTGGGTTCGATATAATAACCGTTGATGGGCGGTGATGTAGATATTGTTTGGGGTTAGTTCATGTTAATGTCAGTGGGTTCAATAAGAGGGTAGTACGAGGTTGCATTTGGTTGAGGATCATAATATGAGTCAGGTGCAGATGTGTCTGCGTGAATCATAGAGGGGTTTGATGATTGTGCTCAATCTCAATTGTAAATAGTAGGAGTTCGTTGAAATTGATTAACGATTTCAGAGTTGACCTGCACAGCATTGGAATCGGTTAACTGTGTAGTAGGGCTAAGGCCAATTTATGGTCGAGTGGTTTATACTGGAGTACGGTCGTGACTATTCAACTTATATTGGTGTCTTGTCACTTTCGTTACGAGTTAGGGTTCTCGATGCGGGTGTCGTGCGCGTGCAGACTGTATCGGTGGCGTACGCATTTGGTACAGGACAGTGAGTCCATATGGTTAGAAGTTTTGTAAGAAAGTGACAGTCGTCACACGTGCAGGGATGTATGTATTTGTGACAGAACGGGGTTGGAGACAGATATTTTAGGTTGTGGGGAGGCAACCCAGTTATGAATTTTAGTAAGCAAAAAGAAGGGAAAGGTAAAGTTTAAGGCGAGTAGCTTAGCAGTTGATAAGATAAAAACGGATGATGTGCGGCATGTAATATTGTATGAAGTGTGGTTGTGTTGGCATAACAAGGATTAACCACTGGGTTATCTGACAAGAGATGACAGAGTGAGGTGCTGGATGGAAATTTTGGCGAACAAATCATGTTGTTTTTGATATATGGTTATAATTGACAGTGCAAAGAGGGGTAATAATGTGAAGGATTGTGGCTGCGAGCCGATTCTCTTGTGTGAAAATGCTGGAACTGTGAACCGCTAAAAATTGATAAGTTCTTTTTGTTTTGTTTTTTTTTCCCTCTGAGAGATGTGTATTACTACTGGTTATTGTGTGGAGACATTTCCTTGTGAAATTGGCCATTTCCTAGATTATTTAGTATGTCCTAAGGGGGCCCATGGAGTCCGTGTTGGATCGCTTAGATTGGTTTATTTCTCCGAGAATTGGGTGTGATTCATAATTTCATATGTAATAGCGTGGATTGGCTCAGGGAGAGTATTGCTTTACCGCTGTTGTAAGGGTTGGCAGGAAATGGGTCTGATAACCCCAAAGTGAGTAATGGGTTGGGGGATGTGTTCGAAATTCAAGGGGTCACTCTCATGCCCGAGTGGGAAGTAGGCAAGGGAGATGGAGAGTTAAAGCTTTACCAAGTAGCCTATGTGCCTTGATGACTCGGGTAGTAGCAACATTACAGTAGGGGCCTACAGTTGTGTCAGCAGGTATCCTGTTCCGTCCTGAGGCTGGGGCCAGATCACCGCAGTTCTACTGTACTGCCGCGTGCCGGCAGGTGAGCGGCGCTTTCCAGTGCCTGTTGTTTCCCCGGGAGAGGGAGACCACCCAGGCCGTCTGCCTTCTGTGGGGCAGCTCTCCTCCAGCTACCGGTGCTCTTCCGGGAGTTCTCCGGCACTGGTTCCTCGTCCCTGTTTAGGCGTCCTGTGGGAGGGCGCTGCACCAGGCCTTTTCCACCCTTGGTGTCCGGCGGGGCCTTCAGAGGAGGAGGCGTCCTACGAGCCCCGGACCCGTCGAGAGGGCGTCTGGTGTGTGTGCGTTGGGTGTCGTGCCCATCGCGGGGAGGAGTCAGACTGCGGGAGGCCACGGTCAGCGCCGGGGTGCAGAGTCTTCGGGGAGGGTGTCGGCCCGCGGAGGAGCCACGGTCAGCGCCGGGGTGCAGGGTCTTCCGGGGAGGTGTCAGCCTGTGAGGGGCCACGTACAGCGCCGAGGACTGGAGTTTTCCGGGCCGGGATGGGTCGTCCCATGTTTGTGATAGAAGGGGTGTAGCGTTAGGCAGTAGGGTTAGGGGTGTTAGCTACTGCCTCCGTTTAGGACGTAGTGGCCGGCACAGTGTAGGGTACTTGTCGTTGCCTCCCTTAGGGACGCAGCGACCAGTTTGGTAGTGGTCCCGGGTTAAAAGAGAAGGGTGAGTCCTGGGGAGAGGTGTGGGTGGTAGCAGTCGTTAAGAGATTAGAGTCCCTTTGGTAAATCCTTGTCCCTAGTAGTTAGTCACCACGTGTGCGGGCTATCGCTGTGTCCCCAGGTCACAGTGATATACCGCAACTGGTGTTTTAGGTTAGGTTAGGGTCTTCCAGGTCTTTATAGTAGAGTAGGGTGAGTCAGCGGGAATTGGGATACTTGTGTGCAGTTGTGGATGTGCGTGAGTGGTGGCGCCATGGAGTGTGTGTGAAATAAAGAAGCGTGCGTGATTGTAAAAACTGTGTTAGTGTGCTGTGTTGTCTGACCTAGTGTGTGATAGGCGTGGGTAGGGGTGGTAGGGTCGTCCGGCTTAGCGACCGTGACAGACAGCTTATTAGCAATTTTTATTGCGTTTATATTAGAATCCTTTAGGAGGTTAGAGGCGAATGACTGGATTGATTTTGTAGATTGTATTCTTCTGGCCCGTTTCACGAAACCTGTTTCTGAATTTAAGGACACTTCATTTGCACAGAAGTTATCCTGTGAAAGACTCTTTAGTATGAATTTTGAAGCACATGCTTTTCGTAATGCATTCAGAGGTAATATTCCGATTTCACTGTATGTTCCTATGTTAGATGTATGTGTGGGAACTCCAAGAGCAAGTTTATAAGCCTTGCAGTCAATACTCTGTAGTTTATTTAATAGATATTGTGGAGCGCTGAAAAAGACTTCTTGAGCATAGATTAATCGTGAACGCACAAGAGCAGTAGATAATAAAGTTAAAGTATGTGTGTCTTGCCCCCACCGTTGTTTGTTTACAATTTTCAAAAAGTTGAAACTTTTCCTTGCTTTATTCAAAATATATTCAATACGTACATTCCAAGAAAGTTTGGAGGTTAAATATACACCTAGGAATTTAACAGTTTTTACATACCCTAAAGCAGTGCCATCTAAAGTAAATGAAGGGAGTTTCTCCGGGTCATATCCAGCATTGAAGAGCATAATATTTGTTTTTTCTACTGAAAGTACAAGCCTGTTTTCATTTAAAAAGCTTACAATTTTATTCAGTTCATGCTGGTATTTAATTCGTATATAATTCAGCCATCTTAAAGGAGTCTTTCTTTTCATAGTTACCTTCATCCATAGCATATATCGTCAGCAAACTGTGCTAACACAGTATCTTTACCTAGGCCTTTGGGTAGATCTGTCATTAAAATATTGAATAAAATTGGGGAGATTACTGATCCTTGCGGAAGACCCATTTGTAATGTTCTTGGATTTGAGTATACATGTTCTATTCTTGTTTGAATAGTTCTATTTTCTAAAAATGATTCTACAAAATTATACATGTTACCACTTATTCCAACAGTTTTTAGTTTATACAAGAGTCTTTTATGCCACACTTGCTCGTATGCTTTCCTTATATCAAAAAGGTTGCAAGGATATTCTTTCGTCGCGCGAATTGTTGTTTGACATGTGTGGTCAGTTTGACTAAGTGTTCTATTGTTGATCTACCACTTTGAAATCCAGCTTGATTAATAGGTATAATCTGATGCTTATTGCAATAATAAACTAATCTTTTTAATATGATTCTTTCCATTAGTTTACAAGTGTGTGATGTTAAAGCTATTGGACGATAACTATTAATATTTGAGCGAGGCTTCCCATGTTTATGAATTGGAACGATAACAGACTGTTTCCATGCTAAAGGTATTTTGCCATCATTCCAACATTTTTCAATACAAAAATGAAGTAAATGTGTAATATTTGGTGGCAGGTGGCACAACATTTCATTGGAAATGCCATCCAGACCTACCGATGTTTTCTTGTTACCTAGGTTAGAGAGACATTCCTTAACTTCTTGAAGTGTTATGGGGGCGTTTAGATAGTGGTTATGAATAGGGTCTGGTTTGCTATAGATAGCTTTCTTTTCCTCTTGCTCTCTATGTAATGTGCTTTGTGTTGATAAACTCTCCATACAACTGTTTTTAGCAAATAAGGAAACAAAAGCTTCTGCTTTTTCATAATTTGATGGAAAATTTGAGATGTCAAGTTTAATGGGGCATTGAGATAAACGAATTCCATTCTTCATCGTTTTTAATTTTTCCCATACCTTTTGTAAATCTTTATGGTTTGAAATTTCATTTTTACAAAAGGAAGACCAATATTTTCGTTAACTTGTGCTATTATTCTATTAAAATTGTTTTTCGCTTTTTTCTTCTCAAGGAGTTTTTCAGCGCGCCCAGGCCCTTTACATCGTAAGTACTCTCTCAGTTGTATATTCTTCTCTTTTTTGGCCTCTTCACAAGTCTTGTTCCACCATACATTACCCGTATGCTTTTCTGAGTTCACAGGTTTGATCTTCGGAATTGACTGGTTGGCTGCAGACAGTAACGCATGTTGAATCCGATCATATATTTTATCAACATCTTGGGTATTTAAATCATTGGAGTCTATGTAAAAAGCTCGTAATAAATGTGTGAATTTATTCCAGTTTGCAAACTTACAGTTATATTTTGATATTTTTTCCTGAGTCAAATCCATTGGTTCAGGACTTAAGGTTTCAAATTTAGTTATTATGGGTATATGGTCGCTGTTTAGTGTATCATCGAGAGTATTCCAATCACATAAGGGCGCTAGATCTGGAGTTATTAACGTCAGGTCTATTGCACTTGGTTGATGTTTTGGATTATCGGGAATGCGTGTTATTCTACCGTCATTGAAAAGATAAAGTGATGAATCAACTATATTCTCAAGAAAACGATTGCTTGATATTGACTGGCAGTCTTTTTCCCAAAACGGCGAATGAGCGTTGAAATCGCCAGTTATCAAAAAATTATTTTTATCTGTCTGCAAGGAACGTAACCATTCAGTATTAATATCGTTAGGTCCTTGTGGTAAGTAAACAGATACAATAGTTAATATTATGTTAGGGTTTACTTGAACTTTAGCTGCACATGAATATGAACCTGGGTTGTCTGGTGGAACAGGACTGACACATGGAGTGTATTTCTCGCCTTCATGAACGTAAATGGCAACATTGATTTTATCCGATGCATCCACTTTTTGCATGACTGGAGGGTAGTAATAATTATTTAGTTTTGGCAACTTGTTCCTTCGCACATTTAATGACTGCAAGGCTAGTACATTGTATTTTTCTTCAGCAAGATGTTGAATTAACTGATCATGACTGGTGGCGATGGATCGACAGTTCCACTGGAATACCTTGAAAACTTTATCCATCAACATGAATCTTGCAAAACAACTACAATTGAGTAATTTGAACAGGAAAGGTCAGCATACGTGTGTGTGTGTGTGTGTGTGTGTGTGTGTGTGTGTGTGTGTGTGTGTGTGTGTGTGTGTGTGTGTTAA